>WTSP01002138.1:0-93475 GCA_025331215.1 Actenoides lindsayi
CCCGCCGGGGAGGGGGCCCCGTCCGCCCCTGCACCGCCGCGGCCGGCACGCCACCCCCCCCCCCCCCTCACCGCCCCTCTCGGCAGATGGTTCGCCCCACCCCGGCCCGCCTTCTCATTGGCGGCGCCCTCCCGTCACTCCGCTTCGGGCCCGCCCAGCCCGGCGGGCACGCTGGGAATACAAGTCCTCCGCGCGAAACCCTCCCCCTTTTTTAGCCGGCACCGGGCGGGGGCGCGAACTATAGTTCCCACAGTGCCCCGCGCGCAGCCCGGAGCGGCCCGGTCCGGCCCGGCCCGTGGCCCGACACCTTCCCGGCCAGCAGCGAGATGCGCTCTCCCCCGCCGATGACCGCAACGGCCGCCACGGCCCGGCCTGGCTCGGCTCGGCTCACCTCACCCCGCCGCCGCCGGCGCCTCCCGCTGCGGCCGGCGTGGGCAGCGCATGCCCCGCGCCCCTCAGTGCGGCTCGCCGGGCTCGGTGCCGCCGGCCCGGCGCTCTGCGGCTGTGGCTGTGGCTGTGGGGCGGGCCGGCCCCGGGCGCATCCTCCTCGTCGGAGCCGCGGCAGGCGGCGGGATTCGCCCACAATGCACCGCGCGCCGCACCGACAGCATCAGTCTGACATCACCCGCGGGCCGCCCCCGCCCGGCCGGGCCCGCCCCGGGTCCGCCCCGACGCCACCGGCAACCGGCCCCGGCGTGGGACTGGGCGCTGCACCGGCACCGCACTGTCGGCACGCGGGACTGGGCACTGCAGCGCGCCAGGACGCGGGATGCTGGGCACCGCACCGGCGTGGGGCTGGGCACGGCACAGCACCGCCCTGGGAGCGGGGCCGGCGCTGTCGGCACGATCACGGGCATTGCCGGGACGGGGACTGGTGCGGGGCTCGTCTCTACACTGCTGGGATCAGTACTGGCATCACCAGCATGCGGTTGGCCACTGCACAGCCTGAGGACTGGGACCAGCACCATTAACATGCGGCTGGGCATTGCACGACCCCCCGCACGACTGGGACCAGCGCTGGTGCTGCCTGCACAGCGCCAGGTGCTGCCCTCTGACCGGAACCAGCATACTGGGCCTGGGACTGCAGCATCTTCAGCGTGACGCTCTATGCACTGTTGGGACCAAAGTCAGAGTCAGCACATCTGCCTGGGGCTGGGCATGGCATTGCACTCGGGCTGGCAACTGTCACCAGCATAGGATGGGCACTGCCCGGAGCTGACAGTGGGGTCAGCCTCGGCAGTGCTGGCATGGGGTTTCTTACACCAGTGTTCTGAGGCAAGCACCAGCAGCTAGGGACTGGTGCACTACACTGCCAGATCTGGGAAGCATGCTCAGTAGCTCACAGCTGGGCATAGCACCAGTGCTACCAAAAGTGCACCCCACAGAGAAACGACTCACATAAGTGAGCATCTCCTGATCAGCGTGCTCTGTCCCTTCCCCCTGAGGTACATAGCTGTGTCCCTGCTCCAGGGGTGTGCCACTCCCCATGCTCCAGCTCACCACTACTCACGTTGTACTTGAGGTACAGATAAAGCAGATGTCCTCTGCAGTGTGCACGGTCATGCTCCCTTGTTCCCTTTCATCCCAGGTGTGAACTGCAAATCAGCCTTATCCTCAGCTGTACCTCATACCTATGCCTCAAACTGTAGATGTGCGCTGTCCCATGTGCTATAGATGTTTGTGCAACACACTGCAAAGGGTGCTGCTCCCAGACATCTCCACAGACTTGAAACACGCCCGCGCCTTCTCCCTGTGCCCACCAGAGTGACTCAGCCTGTTGTTGGTCCCTAGCTGAATGTTTCCATCTGATCTCACGTGTGGGATGTCACACCAGCTTCCACAAGGCTGCGATGCTCCTCAGTTCCTAGTGGAGTATCTCCTAGCCAGAAGTCTTGCCCCTCTAAAGCAGTCCCTTGGGACCAGGGTGGTAACAATGGGTATGTTAACAAGATTGACATCCCCACAGACATGCCCATGCAAAGGCAGATCCACCACAAGCATTGCCTCCCCCAATCACTCAGACCAGGGAGAAAAGGACTACCAGGCCCTCAGGGTGTTCCTCCACTGGCTAGAGGTGGCCCTGGCCCACCTGGATTGAGGGCTTGCTCGGTAGAAGCATCCTGCAGAGACAAGACTCCAGGGAGTCTCCAGCCCCACAGCAGTTCAGGATTTGAGAGGGCTCAAGGGAAGCAGGCAAAACAAAACAAGAAGGTGGGGAAGCTGTTTTCCCCTGCAAAAGCCCTCTCATATGCTTCTGAGTGCCATTCAGACCCCTTTTGCAGAGGGCTGTTGTAGCACCAAGCACAGACCCAGCAGCAGAGTTGAAAGAGACTGTCATGGTCCTGAGTGCACTAACAAGCTTTAATGGCCCTTACCAGCCTCACTGGGGGCTCTACCCACACCCTGCCCAATGGATGGACCCTGACCTGTGGATGGACTTCCTGACTTAAGCTTGAATTTATATTGTCAGTATGGGCTTTCTCAGGAATCACTGGATTCTGAGCCAGGCTACTATCGCTGGATCTGATCCTGGTCTGTATGTTGGCTTCTTGGCTTGACCTCCCTCACCACTACAATCTTGCTTGATGACTTGAGCTCTTGTCTGAACCTGGCTACCACCGCTGCATCCACCTTACTTAGGTACTGTAATATTGGGCCTGGCTGGGGAGACAACTGTCCAGGTGAGTTTGAAAGATCTCCAGGCATGGAGAGATAGGGGGTCAGTCCATCCATCTCTCTCCTGGGAAACCAGTTTTCCGTTAAATTACATGCATGTTGTAACTCGTGTCTCTGGCCTTAACTGAAAGGAGAAAGCAACAGTACTTGGTGAGCTGAAGTCAAAGTCAAGTGAGATCTGGAGGATTCCTAAATGTCTCAGTTGTTTCCATCAGGCAACCATCTGCTTGTGAGTGAGTCTCTGCCACATGGTCACTGAGCCCCAAGTATCAGTACCAAGCTGGAGGGGATGGAGGAATTTGGTGCTGAAGCCTTCAGTCACCCCCTCAGGGTGGGCAGCCCAAATTGCTTCCCAAGAAGAAGCCAGCATGATGGGTAGGTTCATCAGCAACTACTTTCTGGAAAAAAAAACACATTGCAAAACCAGTGCAGACCATGGTGGTGCAGGAGAGGAACTGAATAGCAAGGAAAGTTCAGTATTAATCAGTATCAACAACAGCACCAAGTCCCTTTGGTTTAAAACCCAGCCTTGAGCCAGAAACTCTTGAGGATGGGACAGCTGATGTCCTGGTCAGGGTAATGACAGGTGTGATGGAGAGTATGGGCACTAGTAGGGAAGGATACCCTGAAAAAGTAGTGATCTTTTTGATACTCACTACCCCAGTGTAGTACCAGTACTACCAGTGGTGGCAAGGAGTGTCCAGAGGAAAAGGAAGCTGTCACTGCACTACATACAAGGCTCTAAGCAGCGCCACTGAGGTGTCAGTTCTCTGATGCTAAACATGCCATGCCATCCATGGACTCTGGACAGACAGTCTGCAGGAGCACCAGACTCCCCCAGGCCCTCACCCTTTGAGGTGCTCCTGCACCATGCAGTGCCACTGTGAGTGTGGCAGCCGTGCCCTGTGCCATGCATTGCAGCCAGACTTTGCACGGCAGATGCCTGTGCTCTCCTGCTTCTCGGAGCAGGGCTGGGTTCTGCACCTTGGTCCCGCGCTGCACACTGCACCCACGCAAGCACCATGTGCTGCATCTGCCTCTGTGTTCAGCTGGGCAGTGGGTCTCTAGCAGCCTTGTCATGAATTTATATCACTCACCTTGAAGCATTCTTGGGGGTAGAAAGGCGTTTTTGTTCATGATTTTTTTAATGCTTTCAATTGTTGTTTGTACTGTGTTCAGCAAATGCAAACCTTGCAGACAATTTAAGGGAAATATGTGCAATCTCATGAGCTACATGTTTGCAAGAAGATGCTATAATGTAAGAGATGTTTTTTTGTCTCTTTACACCTGTCTAAAAGCACTTTAGTTTTCTGAATATTTCTAAGTATTGTTTTCCTCCCTTGTCACTTACTGTGTGCTTATTACGCATTCATAAATGGAAGTGCACCGAGTCTCTCTTTGTCACACTGTTTAGACCTTTAATTCAGGTGTGACTGGATCTGAGCAGATCTGGCAAAAATTCAAGTCCCCAGCTAGCTCGAGCATTCTGCTCCTTCAAACCCATTGTAGTTTCTGTTGCTTTGGACCCAAGGTCTATGCTGATCAGTTCCACTGAATTAAAGTGGTACCTGAACAACTGCATTTTAGCTTTATTTCATCCCTTCTCTAAACCTCCTCCTGAGCATCTGCAAATGGAGTTGAATGGGCCAACAAACCCTGGAACAGCCACCTGGGAACACATCCAATTTCATCTGCAGGCCTAAATGTAGCTGAAAATGATCAAAAGATTTTATTAAAATCTGGGTTAATTGTGACTTGGGAAGATTTCTAACACGGAACAGTGTGTACATGGCTCTATAATGATGTTTTTGCCTGGCTCTGCCTTTCTTTGTGGGGGCAGATACCAGCTGTGTGCACACCGTGTTGGAAGACTGCTGGAAAGTATCATTAGGAGCAGAACAGCGATAACCAAGTGTCAGTCATGAATTTCATCATCTTCTTAGTCTCCTTTTTAGGCCGTTAAGGGAAAAACAGGGGGACAAATAACTGGGAATCATGACTCATGTTAAATATCTATTTTGATAGAAAAGATAGAAAGGCAATGCAAGGAGGTCAGATGGCATTGGTGAGTGTGTCTACAGGGGAGCTGTGCCTGGGAGAGGGGCACAAGCAGAAGTCCCCTGGTATTCTCTCTCTTCCTGGTGAGACCACTGGACTGGTGCTCTCAAGGCTGTCACACCAGAGAGAACAAGAGGTGGTCTGTGGGGTAAATGCAAAATGAGCCCATGGAGAGCTACTGTGGTGTAGAGGCTATGGCTGGGAATAGCCTGCCTGGAGGAGTGCTGGATTTAGCAAAGACGGCTTTGGGTGAATGCTGAGGCTTCAGACTGTCTCCATTGGGTCAGAGATGGGTGTGGAAAAGCTAGTCAGACTTGCTAAGATGCCAGGTGATCTTTTACCTGGCAAGGATGAAAATCCTGTGCCCAAGTGCTTTCAGTTAAAGGTCCCCATCCTGCAAACATCTCTGCCTGTGCTCAGCTTTATGCTGGCACTTTTAGGGCTTGCACACCACATTGAGTAAGTCTTGAATATATTGGCAGGAATCGAAGATGATAACAATAAATAACTGCTAATAGAAGTAAGAATAGGAGTAGAAAGATACGGGAGCTTGGGGTTTTTTTTTGTTTTGGTTTTGATATTATTATTTTTTTTTTGCTACAGCTCTGATCAACAGATATTCACAGCCAAACTCATCCTCTACACAAACCTGGCTTGGTTGATCAGTGCCTTCCATTATATCATCCCAGAAGACCATTAATATATGCCAAAGGCTGCAGCTATTCAGCACGTGAGCCTCTTAGCTGCTAAAATCTCTTGAAGGGCAGGGAGGTTGCCTGGCTGGACTGGGAGGCTGTGCCAGGAGACTTGGCTGCATCAGAGAATTACTTCCTCTGCTCTGGCAGCCACAAGGCTTTGGGTGCTGCCATAGAGAAGTGGCATTTGCAGATCAGAGTAACCAGACTTCTCCAGAGCTGGTAACATCAACATTGCTGTTTGAACTCCCTAATGCCAGAAGGGTCTTCTGAATGGGGACACAGTGAATGCAGGAAACAATTCCACAACCTGTCTTTTATCTAGCACCAGTCTTTCCTGGCATACTCAAGTGCTGTACTTAATAATGGGAACTGCTGTAACACACCTTGTGTCTCAAAAACCCCTTGGTTCTCAAAAGTCAACAGCCTCATGCCAGCCTTCACCACCAGAAGGCTAGGAAAAGTAGGCATTGCAAAATCTCAGGGACTCATGTCACCTCTCCTCAGCCCTCTTGGAGGGAAGAAAAGGGATTTGGGATCATGCTTGTCCTGGCCAACAGCTCAGGTGAATGAGGCAATCAGGTGGCCTCCAGTCTGGATTACGCCCGAGTTGTGTTGATGATGGTCATGGTTTTCTATGAGAAAGACAATCAAAACTTGAGGGTGGGAGGTGGTCTCATGGAGTATGAGAAAAATACCTTGGTGGCAGAAAAGGAAAATCAGCTTCATATGGAAGAAAACTAGAGAAAGGCACCACTACATGGCACTCAGGGACATGATTTAGTGGTGGACTTGGCAGTGCTATGTTAAAGGTTGGGCTCTATGATCTTAAAGGTCTTTTCCAACTTAAACACTTCTATGATTCCCAGAAGATTTCATGGTCTGTAAATGAAACAGCTAGGTTTTCAGGCAAAAAAATTTAAATTCATGCTTAGTTTTTTTTTTTGACAACTCATTTCCTTCTTTTGTGAAAAGCATTCCTCTGAAATCGCTGAGGGGGGGTGGTGGTGGTGCTTTGCATATATGTAATCTTTGACAGAAAACTTTTGAGCAATCCTCAGGCAAACCAAGTGAAAGAAGAGCTCTCCATACGCCTGCCTGGCACCAGGTGGCACACGTGCTGCTGTTTGTAAGGAAGTTAAGAGTAGATTTATTCTTGACCATTACCTACAGAACACAGCTGCAACATTCAGAAGTGCCAGAAATCCAGCTCCTGATAAAATATACAGTATTTACCCAGCTAAAGTGTCTGGTGGTATTTCGAGGGTAGAAATATTTATAGAAACTATTACCTGTCTGCACCACTGCCAGAACAAGCTTCAGCTTGGCATAAAGAGTAGGTTGAAGTACTTAATCTTGAACATGAAATGTGCTTTGTCTGCCCAGACTCTGGGAGTGATTTGTGTTGGCACTCAGGTAGTTTGGCATTTCTTAAGGATACCCAAACTGTGCCACTCTAATATGAGTTTTCCAACTCTGTGCCCCACAGGGCTGCCTAGCAACAAGTGAATATGTACTCACTTAGAGACTTACTCCATTTCAAGCAAAGAGGGGACAGCGCTATGACGTGACAGTGTGGGAGAGCACAACGTGTTCACTAATCCACATGCACAAGCACTGCCTGTGCACGAGAGCTGGGCTGTGCTGACTTTGCGGCCAGTGTCCAGGCATGTAGTGATGGACATCAGTTAATAAGACAGTGTGTGTGCACACACTGAGCGTTGCTGTGTGTATTAAAGTGCATGGCACTCGTGGCACTGGGAACCTGTGTCTGTGGTGATGAAGGTGTGTGCAGGGCTGCAGCTCTGCCTGTGTGGCACAAAGCTCCCAGGGTGGTGTGAGTGCAGGGTGTATATCTGCAGGTGACTCTGGAGGTTCAGGGGGGTTGCTCCCAGGGCTGTGCGGACACAGGGGTTCATTTGGGTAGGCATCTCTCTGGGCAGAGTGTACCTGTGTGAGTGCTAAGGGTGTTGCCAAGGCTGTGAGGATGCAGGCATGCCTCCCTGGGTGCAGAGTGCTCCTGGTGCCCTGCAGGTGCAGGGGTGTCTCTGTGTGATGGGATGCTCCCAGCAGGGCAGGAGTGTTCCTGGGTGTAAGGCGATCCTGCGGCCGTGCAAGTGCAAGGGTGCCTCTTGGGATGCTCCTGGGTCCACGGGGGTGCAGCTGTGTCTCTGTGTATGGGGTGCTCCCAGGAGCGCAGGGATGTCCCTGGGTGCAGGGTGATCCTGGGGCCGTGCAAGTGTAGGGATGTCTCTTGGGGCGTTCCTGAGTCCACGGGAGTGCAGGAGTGTCCCCTTGGTACCGGCTGCTCCCGGGCCCGTTGGGGTGCGGGCGTGTCTCAGGCTGGGGGACGCCCACGGGTCCGCGGGGGTGTGGGGGAGCTCCCGGAGCCGCCCCGCCGGGGACAGCCCCTCCCCGCAGGCGGTCTCTGCCGGCGGGCGGGCGTTGTTCCGCCGCCGGGGGTGGCGCCGGGGCTGGCGGGGCCGGGTGCGGCCTCGACGGCGGCGCAGGGCTGTGCCCGATGGCGCTGGCAGCGGCCCGAGCGCGGGTACTGCGCGCTTTCAGCCGCCCGCCCCCTCCGGGACGGGTCCCGTTCGCCGCCCGGCGCTGCCGCAGCGACGCGGGGGGCCCGGCCGCGCTCCCCCCCGGCGGGTACCGGGTCTGGCAGGAGCGCGCGGCCCGCGACCCCGCCGGTTTCTGGGCGGAGGTGGCGCGGGGGGCGCTGCGCTGGGACAGCCCCTTCCACACCGCCTGCCAAGCCGGCCCGGCCGCCGGTGCCGCCCGCTGGTTCCTCGGCGGCCGCCTCAACGTCTCGGGTAAGGGGTCTCCGGGCCCGCGCATCCCTCGCGCCCCGCCGCCCTGGGGGCCGTCCCGCCGGCGCTGCCCGCTGCTGCCTTCGGGCTGGCCGGGAGGCTGCCCACGGCGGTAGTTTTCGCCAGCGCCCCTCTTTAGGTGAAAACCCGAAGATTTCGGTTGGGCGGCGCTTGGAGAAAATCTGCCGGGAGTTGCGAAATGCAGGAAAGCGGGGAGAAAATCCGAAGCCGGGGATTACCCTGGCTAAACCAGAGGCTGCTTCCTCGGCGGCCGCCCTCGCTTCTGTGGAAACCCTGCCTTGACGTCTGGCCTGGGGCACCGCCGGGGCGGGGATGCCTTGACTTCATCTCTGCCCACCTCAATCCCCTCCGGGGATGCCTTGATCTCGGCCGTGCTGACCTCAATCCCGGCAGCCGGCTGCGGGGCGCTGCTTGGTCCTGCGGTGAGCTCCGCAGTGTCGGCACGCAGGGGAATCAAAGGTGGGGGACAGTGCGATCCCCAGTCCTTTATGCGGGAAGCTGCAGCTTCTTTTCACTCTTAAACAGGGAGCTTGGCCCTTTCCTTCAACTTTACCACTTACAGGAAGGATAAGGAAAATTTGCTCTGACAGTCCTAACTACATCTGAGTTTCTTCCTGGCCATATCTACCTTGAAGGCTCTTCTTTGCTGTGGTCCTGCTTCCTCTGGTGCGAGTGAGCCCCAGCCCTGTCCAGGGTACAACTCAATGGTGAAGTCCTTTAACAGGAATGTATGTTTCTTACCTTCGATTCCCATTCCTGGGAGAATGTTTGGATCACCGGTTCAGTCTTGCAGGAACTGTAGTGTCTCTGGCCACCTTTTTTTTCACAGCAAAAGAGCAAACCCTCCTCAGGTCTTTCAGAGAACATAAGAGAGCATTTGCTCCCAGGAGATGATTGCTAGCAGCGGTTCTCAAGTTGACGAAGATGTGTGTATAGCCCTGCTTCTAGCACCCAGTAGTCAGAGGGATTTTAGCCAGACTTCTGTTTCCATTGATTCTTGTTGAAAGGAAGATCTTGTCTGAGCAGAGATTTTCAGGGATCTATTTCTTTCCTCGGTAGAATGGGGTTGGCGCTTCTTCTGAAGTCCATGTGGGTCAAGTGATTGAAACCCAGATATTGCTGGGCCTGATTTTACTTGGGTCTGGTTCTTCAGCAGACGCTGACTGACACTTAGTTTTCTTTGCATAGATTGTAGACCTCTGAAATGGTTTTGCTGTTTCTGTTTTTCTTATTTTAAAGCACGATGAAGATGGTACTTGGCCACAGCTGACTGGCTGGTTTTCTGCTAGGAGTCTCTGGCTTGTCCCTTGATCTCTTGATTTGAACACTGGTTATAGAAACATGGCAACGATTCAGGTGCCTGATGTAGAGCTTCCTGTGTGCCCATTTCGCAACATAGCTGGACCACAGGCAATTGAGTTGCTTGCTGCTTTTTGCTGGGGGAGACCTTGCAGTTGGATTTGTGGGAACTGTGAGCTTCAGCGCTTCTGTGTTTATTGCACTGTAAGTCCTGGCCAGGAGAATAACCTGACAAACTACTGCATTTCCAACCAGAACACTGGGTTCTCAGAAGCATGTCTTACTGAAATTAATCATTTCCAAGCATTGTTGAGGAGGCAAGAAAAGCTGTGGAGAAATGATTAGGGTGTAGTAGTAAGGGGAAGGTCACTAAATTCTATTTTGTAAAGTGAGCAGAAGGCTCTTGTAAGCCTAAGATCAGGAACGAAATAATAGCATTTGGCCCTGGTTCACCTGCCAGTTCCTACTGAGCTAAGAGCTAAAGCTCTCCCTTGGCTTAGCTGGGGCTTACTGCAAAAGAAATTCCCTCTGAAGGCTAAAATGACTGCTCACAAGTAAGAAATGCTGCTTGGGCAATGAATCCCCATTAATGTGATTTACTGTAGTGTGGCATGATGTGTGGGGGTGCTACTGCAAATGAGCTGGGAAGTGAGAGTTGCTAAGGATCACAGACCAAGCTGTAGCAGATCCCATTACCTATGGATGGACAGCAGAGGAAACCAGTGTACAACTGCTTAAAGTATTCCCCATTAGAGCTTTTGTCCTCCTATATCCTATAAGGATGGCCTAAGAAATGGCTTTATCACCTTAGTTTTTATTGCTGCAGGAATTTGCATTAAGAAATAAAAGACTTTAAACAGCTGAAGAGCACTTCCTAATATTTTTGAGAGTGACAGTTGTTCCTGGAGTGAAATATGTTGAATTTCTGTCTCTGTGCACCTTTAGGGCCTCATTCCCACCCTCTGTGTGGTGGTGTAGATCATTTGTGACCACAGGATAGTCAAAGCCAACTCTGGCCTGCAGTTTAATTAAATTTCACAAATTGTGACAGCAACAGGCAGCTTCTGTTGCACTTAATTTACCTGGAAAAATGATATCCTTTCCCACCAGTATTAACATAGCCAGGAAATAAGATCTGAAACACAGCAATTTTTTAAAGGGGTTTTTTTGGTTGTTGTTCTGTTTTGGTTTTTTTTTTAAGAGTGTATAGCTTGAGACATGTTCATCTTTCTCATATGTCTGGTAAAGTGTACATGTCTATAGTCTGTAAGTTCATGTTAGGTCTCAAAGTTTTAGATATTTTCAGTTAGCTGAGATTCAGCTCTTCTGTTATACCCTGGAATAAAAATGTTTCACATAAGGTTTAATTAGAAAATTCAGTGGATGCAGTGATAAAAATGCAAGCCGGGGAAGACAGTCTGTCAGATTTATGTAGTGAAATGCTGCTCTGGAGAGCAAAAACATCAAAAGAGTGTCTTGTCTTTGTGCTGCTGGGAGCAGGGGAGAGATTTGGACTGGTTTAAGCTTAGCCAGTGGAGCTAAGCTGAGCTGAATCAGCTGAGTCCTCTTGTGGCGATGCCATTGCCAAGGCAGTTATACCAATGAAGTATAATATTTGCAGTATTTGCATACTACAGATGTGACAAAGGACAACTTTACCAGTGCTCCAAGTGCTGTCACTTCCAGTGTTACAAATGAACTTGTTGGTAGCTAGCTAACAAATGAGGTTTCAACTTAGCCAATCTTGCCAATATGCTTGACCAAACCAAGTTTGCAGAGCATGTTGCATATGATCAACCTTTGTTTAAACCTCTGTTTTCTTACAGTAAATTGCTTGGATCAACACGTTGAAAAGTCCCCAAACAGAATTGCTTTGATTTGGGAGAGAGATGAGCCTGGCACTGAAGTGTACGTCACGTACAGGTATAGCGCTTTCTCATCATGCTTTATGATGCCTGGCAATGTGGTGGGGAGGGAAGAAGAGCTGCTGCTCTGAAATCAGACTTCTGTGAAACTCTGCTTTCTTCCAAGGTACTCCAGCACACAGGACATGCAGTTGCAGTGCTTGCAGCTAGATTGTGATGTCATGATGAGATAGGTCCTGAAAAAAGGAGGCGTGTTCCCACCAAGAAATTATATTCTTCCCTTGGATTCTTCCTGGAGAGGGCTTCCTAATATTAGACACCTGTATAATAAGCATGGTACGGGGTGAGAGTGGATGTAAGTTAGTGACAGCTACTGAAAATTCCAGATTGAGATCTGTCATTGTCTTCTGCTTATGGTGTTAACCAGCCCTGCCTGTAGGGTCCCTCTTTCTAAGTGGGGCTTTTAGAAGAGAAAGGCTTGCTTTTTCCTCCCTGGCTTATGTTCTTACCTGGCAGTTTGCTTTTTGCTCATTAGAAGTGTTCACGGGAAAATTTCTGTGTGCAGCTTTAGGTTTCAGCACAGCAGCAAATGTCTTGGTGCAAACATTTTGTGTTGATGGTCAGTAGCATGATGCCAAGTCCTGGGTGGAGGGGATTTGAAGCTCCCTGTGTTCCTCTTCTGCATCCTCAGTGCATTTAGAGCAACCTTGAGGCTGCTCTGAGTGATGCTGACTTGTGACTGCTGCTATATGTTGTAGAGTTTGTTAGAATATGGCAGTTTCCAAGCATATTTCTCTTCTCCCTGCTATGTACCCTCATTTAGGAGACAGGCCTGCCTGCAAAAATGCCTTTTACATCCATCTGTCTCTCTACTGCCAGTTAAAGTTTTCCCAGATTTCTATGTTCCTCAGTGCATATTTTAGGGAGTTAGATGTTTGATCTGCTGGATCAGAAAACAGAGGAGACATAGGAAGTCCTGGCATGTTACTCTTTTACAAAATGTTTTCTGTAGCTTGTTGATAGTTAGGATTCCTGTAACAACTTGTATCTAGGATCTGCTGGTCTGGTTCATCTACAGAGTTTATTAAAGCTCCTGACCACATTATTCACTGGAGTGAGAAATGTGGTCAGCAGGGTGAGTGGGTGCACAAATAGCTTGGAGGGGTTAGTGTTCCATGCAAGAGAAATAAACCTTATCTGATATGAAGCTGTGGAAGAAGTGAATTGGTTTTAAAACTTGGTATTGGTATTTGACAGGCTGTGTAGTCATGTTATGATATAGATCATTGTAACCAACTGGGTAGCTTGGCTAAATGCTTTGAATTTTGCTTTTGCTATTCTGGTGGTAGAAAAGGAGATGGAATCAAAGGTTTCTCCCAGAGTTTGGGGTGGTGTATGCACTTCTACAACTTTCTTCATGTCCCAGGTGTGAAACCAGGGTGAATTCAGAGGTGGGAATTGTGCTCTGATTAACCTGAGAAGATCATCAGCCCATTAGATAGTATAGCCTTATTCAAGGAAACTCTAGCTTCCCCCTTAAACTGTGCTCCTTGAAATGTGCTGAGGTGCTCCAAACCCTCATACAGTCTTCTTTGGATCTCTGGAGGTATGAGAAGGCCTTTCTGAACAGCAACAGAACTGTTTTTTTTCTTGGCCATGCCAAAATGTATTTGGAAGAAAGCATATTTTCAGCCTGTCGATCTGTGATTGCTGTGGCTTGAAGGCAAGCAACACACATCTGAAAACTGAATTCCTCTTTGTGCAGCCTTGCAAAGATACAGTAACTAGCAACCACAAAGAGGAACATTCAAGTGAAACAAGCTGGCAACCTCTATTTTCCAATTTATGGTTGTGTTTGAGAGCCATATTACTGCTTCCGCCTGATACTTTGGGTGAGATGTGACTGCATTTGAGTGAGACAGTTTCTCAGGAGACTTTGGTCTTACGATAAACAGGTCGCTTGGTTCTCTGCTTATCTCATTAAGTCAGGACTAGCTTTGTTGAGAACAGGGGTATTATATGGGTGTGTATACAAGGAGAGGATCAAAAGGTTTGCCTTTTCTGTGATCTTTGGTCCGCATTTTTAAAGGTTTCAAATGGGGCAGTAAGGTTTTGCAAGGTGTGTTGGCACCGACCTCCCTTTGAGGCTAAGCTCAGTTGAAAACTTTTTGCAGTAGTGTCATATTTTATCAAGAAGTTTTGTTTGGGAAAGCATATGAGAAAAAAAGAGGTGTCCCAGAAGCTGTAATGCTTGCTGAGTAATGCTCCAAGATCCTGTGGTATCTTCACGACAGCCTCACTGCAGGACAGCCCAAGCGTAAAGAGGTAACGAGAGGGATGCTGGATATGAGGAGGACCCAAACTCTGCTGTCTGTGGCAGAGGAGATGAGCTTAGAGAAGAAGAGCTCTTGGTAGAGTAGCAGCCTTGAAGTCACATGCTAGGAAGGTAAAGACTTCAATTTGGCCACTATCTTATAGACCAGCTTTGAGGAAGGTCCTAGAATCTCACCTGTGAGGTGTCCAGGGCTTAAATGCAGGGAACTGCAAGACACTATTTGTTTTTTTTTTTTCATTATCTACTTTGCAAGGCTTGTTGCTCTGAGCTGCTTCTCCTTACAGATAAACCCTGGGTGGTACAAAGAAAGATGTGGCTGCTGGCTTGGGTGCTCTCCCTTATTCTCTGGGGAGCTGTCAGGGGCAAGAAGACAGCTGAGCACTGGCCCTGTTCCCATCACAGCCTGCAAAGGAAGTAGGTGGCCTTGCAGGAAAAGGGCTGGAACAGGCTTCCTCCTCCCTGAGGAAGGGAAAAGCCTTGATAACAGAGGCCTCTGCCATGCATTGGCAAGAAACATCGTTGCTTTGGAAAGTGCTGTCCCAGCTTGCTCATCCTTGGGAGAAATAAGACCCCCTGTGTTCCTCTGCTGCCCTGCTAACTGCCTAGCTCTGCAGTGGGCAAAGAGCTGGTGGGGCTGTGCTGTAAATCAGCCTACATCCCTATACACGCTTGTCAGCAAGGTGGGTTGTGTTTGTGCAGCTGAGTTCCAGTGCTATGTGCTAGGAGGGGTATACAAACCTCTCCTTCTTGGCAAAGATAGACAAAACCAAGGGTGAAACCTTTCAGTTTTGCTTGAATGATGATTGCTGCCCTTACAGGCTCAGTTGTGATGATCTTTTCCACTGCGTTTTCTCTTGTCTCTCCAGCTGATGCAACTCATACTTTTGGGAAAAAAAGTTCCCTGGCTCCTCTTGTGTTTTCTCCCCCACTCTGGACTTCATCTTTATGAAGTAGAAGTTCAGCTAAATTTCAAATTGTCTCCAGTTTTGAATGGGAAGTCAGGAGACTTGGGTTTTTTACTGCTTTGTGACAATAGGGCACTGCAGCCTTCATGGGATTTGGTGGCTGCAGTCAGCAAAGTCGGGACAGACCATGCCAATCTGTTATCAAGAGATCTGGCTCTCCAGAGGCTAAACCAGCATAAACTCATAGGTAGGGCAGTGGCGAAGTGGCAGTTAACCCACAGGAGTGTGCTGCTGTGAGCAGCCAGCTGAATTTATTGGCAGAAGGGTCCAGCCCTGCTGGCAGTGTTTTGTCCTGCTCTGTGGATGTCGTCAGGGCCCTGGAGCTTTGAAACCTTGCAGAGGAATTCCCCAACACGTTGCTGAGACTGAGTTTTAAAGAGCACTATATTATCAACTTCCTTATATAAGCAGGTGGAGTTGATGGCTGGAGCTGTTGATTTGCAGCCTCTGTTAGCTCAGCAAAGGGAATATTAAAGATAGCACCTAAAGCTATGCCAGACCTTGCCGCTGCCCGACACAGGGTTATTTATTCTGTCTGGTGTTCCCTTGTTTACCATGGTCTCTACAATTTAGTCACCTGTGAGCCAGTGTTTCCTAGCTCTGCAAAATCCTATGGATATTGCCAAAGGGAACTGTGTTAAGAAGCGAGCAGCGGTATGCATTAGATAACCTGTTTTTGCAGGGGGTGCAGGCTGGGTCACAATGGAAGGGTTTTAATTTTCAAAGGAGGTCATTCTGGTGCAGAAAATGTTGAGGGCAGAAGGGAATGTTCAAAATGCAGAATACAAAGTAGGGAGAGGAAAGCAGAAGCTTGAGAGGCCAAAAATTAGGGACCTAGGTAACTTATTACAGGCTTCTAGGTAGGTGGAAGAGAAGCAGCTTGGCATTTTTCTTAGCCACATCACAGCTAATGCCTTTTACAAATGGATGGATGGTAGTTCCTCAGCCTGAGTTGAAATGGTTGAAATTGTATCAGAGATCACAATGAAGACTGCAACTGGAAGCCATGTAGGTACTTACCAGGCTGTGCAATGTGGAATGTGTTTCTCATTGACAGCACACTCTTCTCCTTCTTTCTAGGGTTGGCTTCAAAAGTTGAAATTGCAAGTAAATCTTGCCCAGGCTTTTGGCTTTTCCATCCAAGGCAGCTCAGGGACTTGTCAGTTTCTAATCTGAAAAAGGTCACAAGGGTTTTTCCTTGTCTTGGGTTCAGGATGTCTGCAGGAAGGTTGGACAATTGTGCTCAGCTTAGCAATTGAATGTACCGCCAAAACCCCTTGTGTTGAGCTTTATATTTTTCAGTTATTCTCACTAAAATGGGAAAAAATGTTGAGTTTTCCTCTTGGTGAAAAAATAGAAACATGCATTTTCTCTGTTTAGCAAAAAGTGAGGGAAACGGAGTATTAAACTGAGCACTGTCAGAGAAGATACAGTGAGGAATGAATAAGTTTGTGCATTATCCTTGTGACCAGAACATTGATCCAGGAAGAAGGGATGTGTGTGAAGACCTACTTGTGTCCCAGGGAACCTGAACCTACATCTCAAACAATAGTGCCCATGGTGAGGTGATCACAAATTGTAGAGGCAGGTTTTGAACTCTGCCACAGTAATTAATGTAGAGCATTAACTAGGATGTGAGATGTGAGTGTGTTGAGCTGAAAGAAGTCCAGATCTGGTGGGATTTTTTTGTTTGTTTTTCTTTGCACTAATCTGTTTGGGGCATTTCACCTGAATTTTCAAATAGTTTCAGTCTGATCCAAACTATGGTTCCAGGAAATAAACAGGTTGTTGCAAGAAATACTCAACCCAGCTGTAGTGCTGAGACATCAGAGAACATGCTTTGTGCCAAACCTCCTTAAGAGGCACTGTCAAAGCCTATATACAGCATTGAATATATTAGGAAAATGTCTAGAAACACATTGCAAAAGGCAGCTTCCCAAAGAAGGCCTTGGTGTGATTTTTCTGGATGTAAAAAGAACTGTCTTCATTTCTTTAGAAAGCTTCAGGCTGTCTGGCTGTGGCAAAAGATAGCATCAGACTTCTTGGAAAACTGTTTCTGCCAGGCATCCCTAAAACATGTCAGAGAAATGCCATGTGTTGGTGATGGGTTTTATGGGAACTGTTGTTCCAGACATTGAGTGATGGGCTTTGGAAACACAGGCACCACTGTATCTGGGAGAAATATGGTCTGGTAGTTTCTGAACAGAGATGTTTTAAAGATAGGGAGAGAAATGCTGTGTCTGTTAGATTGGACAGAAGTGTTGGCCTCAACAGTGATCTGCTGGCTCTGCTGGAAGGCCAGCCTTGCACGTCTTGTGCTTAGAAGTGATGCTGTGATAGCCAAAGAGAAGCCTGCATGAAGGGTGATGAGCCTCTAGACAAAGTCTTTTTTATGGGCAAAAAGGAATCACACCTTATATAGAGAGAGGCAAGAGTTTATTCTTAGTGTAACTGAACCCCTAACATTCTAATCTTACTAGTCAAAATCTAATTATTACAGAAAAAGAAAGGAAGAGATCCCTTTTGTTATCACTGATGCTGTTTCTCCAGCATCTGGTCCACATTTCTTTTACTGGTCATTTGCTAGTGGCAGCTTGTGCTCCATGTCTTGTCATGCCATGCCTGTTCTCCTTCACGCCATGTTCTGTGCTTCCTTTTATCAAGGCCTCTTATTACACCAGGCCTGTATTTCTTTATATTACCTCATTATGTTAGGGTTGTAAACCCATAATGGTAGCATAAAAAGATAAGCATAAAAAACCATTAGCTGTGTTCACATGGCCAAAGAATTGCTATTACAGATAAACCAGGCAAAACAAGGCTGCAGCTGGGTCAAGAACAGCTCAGATAGAGCTCAAAGCCTGTGGCAAGTTGCTTGCCACAACAGTACTATGTTACAGGGCTGCAGGGGAACAACAGGAGCAGACTGCTCTGTCCTTGAAAGGAGACAGTTTTCCAGCAGGTTGTGACATGAAACAGCTATGTGAAAGGCTTGCTCCAAAGCTGGTGGAAACCCGTGGACTGTGGGTCCAGAGAGCAAACCCAAAAGGACCTCTGTGATGGGGTGGCCATTACAAATGTGGAGGGAGGGATTTACATGCAACCCAGCTTCTCCTGGCTCACATTTCCTGCTGACACAAGGGAGAGTTGGCTTTCCTTAGAGCATGGTGTTTAAAGCTTGTCAGTGTGTCACCTGCACCATAAGCAGGCATGTCACTGGGGTAAGACAGTGCTTCCCTCTAGTTTTGGAAGTGCAGTGTAAAGTGCAGATGAGTAAATTCACATTAAATCCAGGTTCAGCAGCTATCTACCCTCACACCTGCAGAACAGTGAATGTGCTGGACTTGTCCACAGTTTCAGTTGAAAGATAACATTTTCTGAAAGCAAGTCCAGAATCTCCTCCATGTGCTGTAATTTTTCACCTTCTCTGCCTATATTTATTAATGTGCCTCCCATCTCCCTGCCTTGCTTTGTTTTAAAATATACTGTTCTTTCTCCAGTGGAAATAGCCTTGCCTCCTGGGTGCAACTGGTTGCTGCTTCCCTGTTTCTCAGCTCCACCCTGATACTTTACCCACTGGAGTGGTATTCCGCTGCCTGGTTTGCTCTCTTATTTGCTCTCAACTCTTCTGATCTGCTTTTGCATAGGCTCTGCAGACTGTTGCACCATGAAGTGGCTTTGCAGTTCCTTGTCTGTCTCTGTCCGGAGGGGCTGGGCGCTTCCTTTTGTTGCAGCACATTTCCTTCTCCCACGGTGGCTCTGCTGAGATCCTCCTGTTGTCTTGCACGCAGGGAGCTGGGCATCCTGGGTCCTTCTGTGTGCCCCTGGGCTTTGTCTGTTTCTGGTGGTTGTACTGCCCGGCTCTGCTGACTGTAGAGCCCAGCTTTGCACCGTCTGCTTGGGAGGTGCCACTGAAATCCTTTGGAGTGCTGGCAGGCAACCGTGCTGTGAGCATTACTTGGGATTTTGCCTTTCTCCCTCTTCTTCAGTGCACATCTGCTCTGAGCCTCTGGCCACCCTCTGTCCTTCACTGGCAACATGGCAAGGGTGGGGCAGTGCTGGGTTTGAGGTCGGAATTGCTCTTGCCACTTCTAACCTAGTGTGATGGAGGGACTGCAATGCCAAGCTTGGCAGCAGTAGCAGGTGGAGGGCGTTATGGCCATGGTTTCCTTCTGCTCGGTTCAGTTAGGTCTGTCCCACCCAGTTCCGCAGGGCAGCGACTCTGCAGGGTGCTCACTCTGACCTGAGATGTGTCTAAGTTAAGTAGTGCAAACGTGTAACCCGCTGGCATGTACTAATTTCCTGCCTGTTAGATAACAAAATGTGTATGAAGCAGTGAGGGAATCAAGGGAAGGATTCTTGACACAGCATTTCTGCTAACTCCCTTTCCCGAACTGGAAGGGAAGCCTAAGTTGTTGCTACAGGAGCCAGAAGACACAACTGATGCTCAGGGATTTGTGGATTTCATTGTTGCAGTTCTTGGCTTCATCTTCTTTTTGCCCCCATGCACTGTACTGCCAAGGGACCTCCAAGGCCTTCCTATCTCATCCTTTCAGAGCACAAATAATAAAGCAAAGCAAGTAGATCCAAGGGTAAAAACATGGTTCTTAGTGCCTATCAGCTTGCTCACACACTCTTATGAAGCAAATGTTAAATCGAGGTTTATCATATAAAACCAATGAGAGCTTCTGCTGTCATGATCACTAAATCCTGAACAAGCAGGCAAACCACGGAGTTGCTCAGAAAGGACACCCCAGCCAGAGCTCTTCTGGCATTTCTGTTCAGGAGAAAGAGACTGCAGCTCTGAAAGCATGGGTATTTTCTATTGCAGATAAGTGGATTTTGGTTTGCTTTCTCACAACTGCCTGACTAGGGCTTGTTTTACTTCCTGTGCTCTGCAGTTGAAATGCTTAGTTTTGTTTTGTCTCTTTAATGTTTATCTGCATTGAGATTTTTCTCTAATGCAGCATCAGATGAGTTCTGGACCAGAGAAAGTGACCTTTTAGGACAAGGCACAAAACCAAACATTGAGTGGGAATTCATTATTGTACTCAGTTCATGAACTTACTAAAAGTAAGTAAAATAAAACATCAAATAAAGTTTGTGCTTATGGAGATAGCAGGAACATGCATAGTCATGAAGGACTTGGGAACATGTAATTGAATATTGTGCTCTAAAGTTTAGTCTCATCTCTGTCTGTAAGGGATTAGGAGGAAATTCAGTCTGGGGTAAAGCCACTCCTTATCTGCTTTCTGCAGGGTGGTGGTCTCTCTGTTGCCAGCTACTGCCAGAGAGTAGGCACTGAGCACATCTGGCCACCTCTCTGAGTTCCTGTGTTTCAGGAGTGGTCTATTTACTTGCTGCTATAGGAATAGTCTTGAAATAAATAACACAAAGTGCTGTGGCTGGGATTTGAGGCTCATTTTCCTTATTGTCCAAAAGATGGCTGGGAAGTGGTATCCCTCCAGCCCTCACTGTGTCTGTCTTCATACTTTCTCTATGGCTGTGTCACTTCACTGCCCTCACAGTGCAGATGGAGTTTTATCCTAAAGAAGTAAGATGCCAAGTTATTCTCAACTTGCAATTTTGTTAGGACATTTCCAAAGCGGAACACTTGGGAATTACAAATTTCCAACTTGCATTGGTTTAAAAAAGAGAAATGAAACAGTTTTTGATGAACCAGAAACAGCACTTCATTTTATTGCAGCTTAGCTACCAACTGAAAAACAGTTTGGTTTGTTTGTTTGTTTGTTTTGACAGTTAGGGCCAGTTCTGGGAGTTAAGGATACATTGGTAGATTCATGCTTTACACCTCAATATGGAAGGCATTCATTTGTTTGTTAACAGCTTTTAGAGTCCCTGGCGGCAGAGCTTACATATCCGTAAGTGTTCACAGGTGACAGGTTGAAAATGAGTATGTTAGGGAGCAAAAGCTATTTTTCTCCTCTGGGTATCACTAATCAGTGAGTTCTTGAGCCCAGAGGATCATTTTCATTCCTGATGGACTCTGCAAGGCTTCTTTTCTGAGTTGATGATTGGCACCAGTAAGGGATGCTCTGCTGCCCCTCATGAGGGTCACCTCCTTCCTTGGCGTGAGACCACTCCTCACCTGGCACAGTTACCTGTCTTCTTCTCGAAGCCCTTCCACTGTAGGCACACAGAGCTGTTCAGTTCATGACAGCATCTTGGTCTCAGGCATGCCTGCAATCATGTTATCCCCCGTGCAGGCATCAGAGTAAGTGTACAGGCAAGCCCTTGCCCATGAACTGCTTTTTCAGTCCTTAGAGGAATATTTCTTCTGTTAAGTCAGCACATCACAGCAGTGAGCTCTGTGAAAAGAGCCTTTGTTCCTGTTCTCAGTGTTCCTGAGTTTCTCTATGCAGGAGTGGCTGTGGTTTTACTCAGAGCGGCATCTCTGTTCCGCAGGGCTGTTGTGCTCTGCAGCACAGGGCATTGACAATGAAGGTATTCAGGCTGCGGGTGAGGCTTTGATGAGAGCCTTGTAACATCTGCCACTGACACAAGTGTCTCTGGACTTTTCCTTTTCTTCTTTATGCATGCAAATGTGTTGTTTATCCTTGCAATTTAAAGAGAAGCTACTAGCTGTGATGCACTTCCAGCAGTTTCCCAACATAAACAGTGCCAGGAGTCTTTGGACAACACTTCCATTTCATCTTGTGATTATCCCACACGTGTTTCCAGTAACTTCTGACTGACCCTTGTAGGTAAAAAAAGCATCAAAGATGGCTAAAGTGGACAACCAATTTACAGAGGCAGCAGGACAGTCACTGGTTTGCTGGCTGCTCTACTTACACCAAAGCCTATCAGCCCTGAGCAATGCCTGTAGCTCTTGCTTGCTTTTCCTTCTGCAGGAAGCATGGCTCTCTTCCCCCTTTTCTTCTCTCCCCGATGGCAGGAGCAGTCTGGCTCTCACCACACCCCAGGACACCCTTCTTGGAGATGCAAAAGCTGGCATGACCTATACCACTGAGATGACAAGGTTAAGAGGTGATCACAGTGCTTTGCTCAGTTCAAGTACATCCTTTTCTTGCTTCCCCTTATAAAACAGGTTGTGAGGTCACTTAACAATACTGCTTCTCTGCCACAGGGAACTTCTGGATCTGACTTGCCGTCTTGCCAACACCCTGAAGAAATATGGGATACAGAAAGGGGACAAAGTGGCCATCTATATGTCTGTGTCTCCCTTGTCTGTGGCAGCCATGCTGGCTTGTGCCAGGATTGGTGCCGTTCACACTGTTGTCTTCGCTGGATTCAGTGCAGAGTCCTTAGCTGGGAGGATCATGGACTGTAAGTAGATGCAGAAAGGGGAACAAACTCCCCTGGACTGTGCTCTGAGACATATCCAAATTCTGTGTTTTCTTGGCAGAAAGAAAAGGTTCATTCTCAGCTGGTGGGACAGTTCATTCTCCTTTGCAAAGTACTGTGAAGAGTCTTTGCCTTAGTGGCAGATGCAGTATCCTCTGGCCTTAAATTACTTAATAAATAGCTTAACATTCAGTCTGCACTGGGTTACTGCCAGACAGCAGTGAAGCTGAAGGGAAAACCAGAGCTTAGAAATGAGGCCTGACCTGTTCTTTCACAGTATAATTGCAGTGTTTCTTTGATATTCCTGCATGGTGCTAATTCCGCAGTCTCAATTGTGATACTGAGATTTAAGTATAGCACTGGAATTGTTGGCAACCTGCCCCTACTCTGTTAGCCATTGTACCAACAGGAAGAGCTGTTCTTAGCCCAAAGCTCTTGTAGTGTGATTAGGTAAAAAGTAATGCTAAAATTACCAGCAGAAGAGAAAAATAGCAAGTGGCTCATGTTCTAGCAGTCACATGAGTTTCTTTATGGCTAGTATGAGGGAGTAAGTCTTACAGCAATTTGTATGGGTTTTTTTTTCTGTTTTAGTAGAGTTAATCTGTAGAGAACAAATGCACATTTCAGTTATCCGCTACTTTTGGCCACTTGTGTGGAGGTGATGGGCTAAAGAGCCATTTCTCTGCAGCCACAGCTCTGGAATAACCTAGTGTGGTACAATTTCAAGTGCTCTGCCAGCATGCTGCTGTGTGCAGTGCCTTGCAGGAGGTATCTTCTCAAGGTACTGGTGAGTTTCAGAAGGCTGCAGGTATCTCAGAGCAGGGTAGCACCTCTGAGAGGCTGCTGAGTTTGGTGCCGTTCACTTCAGTTTGCAATGGACACTTATAGGTAGCCCCAGAGACAGGATGAGAGAGGGGCAAAGAGAGAGGGGCTTGTTCACTAAGGCTGTTGGAAGTCTTGCACTGGTTTCAGTGCATGATCTATTAGGCTAAAGCAGCAGTATTCACTATAACACAGGTAACTGGGAAGAAACTGTTCTACACGTCAGCTTTGCTAGGCAGGAATGGAGGCATTTAAATTGCAGTGATACGTTGAGTTAGGCATTGGGAAAGACTTTCACATGTTTGTGATAGGCATTAGAGCAGACTGATGGGGAGAGGGTAGAGTATCTACCATTGGAGTGTTTTAGGAAGATTGGACAGCTGTCAGAAATGGTTTAGCTGGAATGGACTCTGCCTTGGGATGGGGGAGATGGACTAGATAGCCTGTGGAGGTTCCAGCTACCCTTAATCTCTGTGGGTCTTGGGCTTTGAGATGTTTTCATCGGTGACACGATTGATAGATAGAAGTTCTGAGTATTTGTCACACGTGTTGTCCTATCATCCCCAAAAGTAAGGAGAGCAGGGTGCACAGGAAGACAGGCTTGTATGTCTGCTAATTCTTTCTCTTTTTAGCTGGATGCAAAGCAGTTATCACCTACAACCAGGGAGTCAGGGGAGGCCGAATCATAGAGCTGAAGATGACTGTGGATGAAGCTGTGAAGAACTGTCCAAATATCAAACACGTCTTTGTGGCTCAGAGGACAGATAACAAAGTCCAGATAGGTGACCGTGATATTCCCCTTGAGGAGGTATGTTGGTGTTGGTAAACCTTGCTTGTTTCCCCTGATGTTTCTTGAAGTATGTGATGTTTACTGTACTGGGGGAGAGAAATATGGTGCGCTAATAAATGTAGGAACCAGCTAACACAGACATCTCAGAGAGATTTGATGCAGGGCTGTTTAGAACACGTGCGTGAGAGTCTTGCTGAATGTGTAGACCATGCATGCTCTAGTATTTGGCTCAGGACTTTGATCTGCTGTAGGTGACACTGGGAATCGGCAGCCAAGGAAGATCAGGCAATCTCCATACTTTCCTTGCACGTGTGTGCTGAACTAAAAGGCTGTGAAGCAGCTGCTGCAGTGCAGCTTGGCACTCCAGCGTAGCTGCACTGAACGTGCCAGCAATCATGGGCCTTTATGCTGCCTTTGGAGAAGGGTGTCAGTGTGTGCTGCTCTTCCCGTGCTGCCACAGTACCCCAGTGGGCAGTGACAGCATCTGTTAGGTCCCTGCAATCACCTAACTCTGCAGATACCCACTGGCACTCTGGATAGCTTCTTTTAGGTCTGAGTGTTGACTAGATCATCTTTCTCTCCATCTGTGCCTTTTGGACCTGAGTTCTGCAGATGAAAAGGAGATGTCCCTTATGGCATCTGGATCTTCACCCTCAAATGGACTGCCTGTATTTAGAGTCAGCTAGCATTGTTGGTCAAAGCAGCTCAGTTTATGTCTGATTCACCTCAGCATGGGCAGGAGATATGTTGCTCCATTTTAATAGGCTTGCAAACAGTGCTGGGATTTAAGGAATGAGTGCTTCCTGAGACACAGAATGCATTGACACCATTGCTGCTGTTGTGGTACTGTGTTCAGACACTCTTTTATGGTTCATCATATGCAGTCTCAGACTGGACACTGTTGAAAGGCAGTGCAGAAATAATCAAATTCTGGAGAGGCTTAATGTAGCCTATGGACAATGTCATGGTTACCCAATGATGGGAAGACAGTGATGGTTTGGGAATATTTAGAACCTGTGCTCGCTGGGGAAGAAAACAGCTGTTGGTTTAATGTGGTTAGCTGGCACACATGGGACTGCAGCCTAATGCAGAAGTAGTTTTATCTGTTTGCTGGCAGCAGTAACCAGAAACTACTCATAGTGATAATGCCTGGAAATCACTTGTCTGCAGCCAGGATAATTACTCATGAGTCCCTGTGCTGGTCACATGAGATAGGAGCAGCTACTAGGGTAAGTTAAACAGAGAAGACAGGTTTTATTTGGAAATTGTTTTACTTCTTACTACACAAAGCCCATTCTGATGATTTTTCTTAATCTGCAAACAGCCTGAGGTGCGTTGGTGATCCAAGAGCTGAGCTCAGCCTGTTGTCAGTTGTAGGGTCAGAAACATAACAAGAATTAAGCTGTTAATGCTGTTAACTCTGCCACTACTGATGTTTACAGCAGTTGTGCTTTCCAGCTCTTGTGCAATGACCTGCTGCAAAATTCAAGCTCATGTTGTAATGGAGCATATGAGAACTTCAGTTTAGTTTCAAATACCGGTAAGTCAGCCTGAACTGCCAGTGCTGAAATGTCACAATAAATACCTGAGAGGAGCAGAAGTGCTGCAACTCAGAGTCTAAGAATTGCATCTGACTCCTTCAACTCTTGATATTTTAATAAGCTTTGTTTGTCAGACACTTTTAAACAACTAGACCTGTCATTGGTAGTGTTCATTTATAAATACAGTGTGTTTACAGTGTATACTTGTAAAAAGGCAGTACCTAGAAATTCCTTCAAAGAGCCACCTAATAACCCTTGCAGGAATCATTATTCATCTAGGACAGCACAGAGCTTGAGAGAAGCGAGACAGCTGTGTTTTTTTACAGCCATATGTTGAGCATCTGGAACACACAGTGGTTATTGCGGGTTTGTACATGGAAAAGAAAAATGTTCAACCTCATCCTGAAAAATCTACAGTCAGGGCAGACAAGCCCTCTGCTTCTACAAGGTTCAGTGACTTCAAGTGTCTCTTTCTAAGCACGTTATTTCCCCTTCCTCAGCTGGACTGGGCACACAAGCTGGACCAAAAGTTTGCTCTGACCTAGTAGGACATTGCATCCTTCCTTCCTGTGGTTCTGATTGTAGGGATGAGGAGAGGATCTCACCCATCTGGCCAAACAGTGGAGTGTGAGGAGACTGACAGAGGCAGGAGAGTAAAGCACTCTCCTCCTCATGGGCAGAAGCAATAGAATTTGAAGATCAAATGGACAGGACAGTCATCCACTGCTGTGGCTAGGAAAGGAGATAAATGCATAGTTCAACTGTAGCCCTGCAGGTTTAAAAGGAAGAGGAAGGTGCTAAACAGTATCCAGTCAGCCTTGGTGCTGATGCTGTCATGTGTGGTTCGTGTTTGCAGTCATACTTTGGTTTTCTACCAGCACCTTGCAAAGGTTTGAAAGGTAAGCTATGATCTACCATTTTTTTCCTGAAATACTATTTTATCTGACTAATTCCCCTTGACTTTGGTGCCTAGCAGAATCATTAGTGAAAAGTCTAGGTGCTATGCATCCACAGGAATGTTTCCACTAGGTAAGCACATATAACCTATGATACATCCATGGATGCTTGTGAGAGTGGTTCTTGTCTCTGGACACTGCTGACATGCTTACAGATAAAAGTATTGATTGGCTCCATATAACTGAAGTCTTTGTGTCTTTTTTTCCCTTAGGAGATGGCCAAAGCAGCTTCTGTATGCACTCCAGAGAGCATGGACAGTGAAGACATGCTTTTCATGCTGTACACCTCGGGCAGCACGGGGAAACCCAAAGGAATTGTTCACACCCAGGCTGGATACTTGCTGTACGCTGCTCTCACACATAAGGTAACTCAACTGCATCCTCTGGAAAAGGTTCATTTACCTTCTGACAATCCTAATGAGAGGGACTTGGACTGGTGAGGGGTGCTGTATTCTATGTTCACTGACCAATTGGCTTATTGGTTATAAAAAACCTGAAAAATGTCTGAGAATGTGTAATTAATCTTCAGGTTTTGTTCCTGAAGAATATAGTACTATGGAAGCCAGAACCTAGAGTTATGAAAGGGAGGAAACGTCAGTGCTGCTACTTTTGCATTTAAAATGTGCTAGTGTTGCAGGTCAGAATTTGAGGACTTTAAAGTGATACAGCTGAGGACAGTCTGGTAAGTATTTTACTGGCATTGGTAATGTGGGTATTACTGTAGTATGTTGCAGGGAGATGCTATCATTTTTTTTATTCCAGGGAGGTTCTAGACTCTTGAAACCACCTCTTTGCATAGCACTTATCTGAAGATAATGACATTCATGCTCTGTGGTTGCACTTTTGCACTGCTTTTTTATGTGACCTAGACTAAATGTTTTAAACACCTTTCTCATGAAAAAAAAAAAAAGTCAGGGCACTGCTTCTTGAAGGTTCTATTCTGAGCTCTGTGTATGAAAAGGTAACAGTGGAATGTGAAGAGGACTGTGGTGGAAGATCTCCATCTGGCTTTAGTGGTATCACCCTGTTTGTAATCACACACAATTCACATCGAGTTTTTCTTTCTTTGCACTGACAGTTGAATTTTTAGAATGATTTGAAGTGTCAGACTTCTCTGCATGAAGGGCATTTGTTACATCAGCTTTTCTAAGTGATAGTGTAATCTACAAGGCATTCCTTTCTTAGTCCAGAAGGTAGATCCTGCATCCTGGTGCAGATGTGCAGGGAGGCACTGTATGCAGCTGTGGTCCCTTTAGAGATACTTCAGAGCCTGAGAGAAAAAGGCACTTGCAAAAGTAAGGTGAGAATAGGCTCTCCTAGTTAGAGGGATTGTCTGCCCTGTGAGACCTCTGTGGTCTTTGCACTCTTGTAGGGGTTTTTTTTAGTTCTGATGCAGTTTCTTTCATTTAAAACATAAAGCTGACTCTGCCTTATGAGTCAGGACCTCTTCATCGTACAGATGAAGTTAGATTTACGGAGTGGAGTTAGATTTACGAGTGGGAAGCATTTTCCATAACCAACACAGGATAATGAGTTTCCAAGATCTTTATCTTGAATTTCTGAGTACGAAGGGGATAGCATCTGGAAAGTGATTCACTGATAGAGAAGCTGAGCAATGAAGAAGATTTCTAAGAAAATGTTTCATAGCCACCTATCAGTTTCTCCATCTTTCTCATGGAAACCTGTTGATATTGGTGAGGAGTCTGAGCCTCCAATGCCTGCAGCTTCCCTGCAGTTCAGAGTCAGCTCCCCGACATGGACTGCCTTCAGTAGACAACCTTAGGTATCCAAGGTTCTGGGCTTTGATTGTAGCTTTGTTGCTCCAATCTAAGCAGCTGCTGGTATAGCCATGCTCCCTGTATGTTTGCAAAAGCAGTCAGGAGCCTGGAGACTCTGGTATGGTCCCTCTGACTTGCTTCCTCACCTTGGGCTGGCCTTTGTGCTGCTGTATCCTACATGCCTGGCTCCACTTGCCCTGTGTGCTTTCTTACTCCTACTTGGATGTCCAGTCCAGCACCTTACCTTTAAGCTCTTTGCACTTGCCAACAGAGTCAGCTGGCCTTACATTTATCTTTGCAGTATGTATTTGACTACCAACAAGGCGATGTTTTTGGCTGTGTGGCCGACATTGGCTGGATCACGGGACATAGCTATGTTGTGTATGGACCACTCTGCAATGGAGCCACCTCTGTCCTGTTTGAAAGCACTCCAGTGTACCCTGACCCAGGTGAGGAAGTGGTGGGGCAAACGTTTGGCTAGACATGGCAGGACATTTAGAAACCTGTCCAGTGTAATGTGCCTGCTCAGAGGAGGTAAGCTCCATTTACTTGGAACATGTGTCTCTGACATTCAGGAACATCTGTGCATCCAGGGTAAAAAAAAATAAAGTTGCCATTGGTTTTGCTCTGTACTTGCAGTAGTCACAGCTTTAGCTTTGGCTGTTAACCTTCCTGCTGAGCATTTGCAGCAGTATGTCAGTGCCAGACAGATAAAAAGCTTGTTTGTAATTTTGCAGGTCGTTACTGGGAAGTGGTACAAAGGTTGAAAATTAATCAGTTTTATGGAGCACCTACAGCTATACGTTTGCTGCTGAATTATGGCGAAGAGTGGGTGAAGAAATATGACAGATCTTCCTTGAAGACTTTGGGATCAGGTAAGGGGCGTGAAATCTTCATATGAAAAAGACAAGGGGTTCTAGCTGGTGACATGAAGAACTTGGCTGACCAGATGGGATGTGGTTAAAAATAGATGATGAAGCAGACTCCCTGACTGGCTTTTCAGATACTTTCTCAGCAGAAGGAGAAACAAACTGAAGCTGGGGCCATTGAACCTTAGTGTGATTGCCTGTTTCCTAGCTTATTTTGCAGGATCACATTCTTTGCTAAAAAGATTTATCCAATAGTAAATGACATCACATTGAATTTTACTGGCATAGATGACCCCAGATGCATTTGCC
Source organism: Actenoides lindsayi (assembly GCA_025331215.1). NCBI lineage: Eukaryota > Metazoa > Chordata > Aves > Coraciiformes > Alcedinidae > Actenoides > Actenoides lindsayi. The sequence continues at coordinate 29,119 of WTSP01002138.1, forward strand.
TGCATTATTTATGTTTCTAGAGTCTCTTATACGTGACCTGCATCGGTTAGTTATTTTCGGTGATATTTATTACTTGCCATTTGGTTTTTCTGGAAAAAGTCAGTCTTCAGTTACACGAGTGCATTGCAGTCCTTTGCACATCCCAGCAACAATGCTGTAAGCATTCTGCTTAAGGATCATACGTTCAGTGTGTTGTGCACCAGAAGGGAAAATGAACTGCGTGCAACCCCTTGAGTGTCAGGCTACTTCCTTTCTTATTTTGATCTAGTGGGAGAGCCCATCAACAATGAAGCTTGGCAGTGGTTCTACCACGTGGTGGGAGAAGGTCGCTGCACCCTCGTGGATACCTGGTGGCAGACAGGTAAAAGGCATCGTTGGGGACTGTGTACGAGTTGCTGGTGGGTAGAGAAGGAAGGATACATTTCAGTTTGATCCAATGAGTCTGACAAAAAAAACCTACTCCTGTTTTTTTTACCAGCTTTTGAAAGTCTCTGGGGAGTTTCAGCACATAATAGCAATGTGGCAGCATATAAAAGCAGTAACAATTTTAGGGTTTTGTTTTTCTTTTCCCCTCTAAATGTTCTTTTATTTTCTGAATACTGGAAAATCTCAATTGGTTCTAGAAGCAGGAGGCAGAAATTGAATTCCTGGGCAAAACTGGGAGTAGGCAAGTTGAATTGGAAACCTCATTTTCAATTATGTATCCAGCTTTACTGACTTGATATGGTCTTATCGTGCAAAGGCATTTATAGCACCGTATAGCTACCGTCTGTACTTAGGTGTGCTTTGTTTCCCTTCCTGGGAACAGTCAGAGGAGGATGGAAAACTAAGTTGCGTAGTTGAAGGGACCTAGTGCGACTGCCCTGGTGGATTGGAAAGGAGTGAGTGGAGGCTTGCAGACTGCATGTCAGCTGGGTAGGGGACAGTGGCCGTCACCCAGCAGGGCTGCCTGGGAGCAGCTTCTCCCAGGAGTGAAGTAGTATACTGTAGTCAGTTTGGCTCTGGACCTTTGATGCCTCAAAAAGAAGTGTGTTTCTCTTTTGGCAACATGCTTGGATCAGCTGTGTGCATCAGTTAAGGATTGTTTTCCCTTTACAACCTGCTGGTCAGAGTGCCCGGCTTTCACAGATCCCTGTCCAGTTGGAGCAGAGCTGGTCCCTATCTCCTGCCCTTCCTGGCCAGCAGCAGAGAGAGGCCACGTTGCTGCACCAGGTTAGGGCTGTGCTGCCCGGTGGGGCCCTATGCTTGAAGGAATCTTGCAGATTCTTCCCAGCTCCTTCTTCAGCACCTGGTCCTCTCTTCTGGGTACCAACATTTAAGAGTTGCTGAAGGTGTCTTGCAGTATGTCTTTCTCAACTCGTGAACCACAGATTGCCATGGAGACATGGACTTAGAGCATGCAGCACAACTGCTTGCATTCTGCCTCTGCTGAAAAAAAAAGCCATCCTTACTCTTAAATTTCTAGCTGCCCTTGGGCAGAATATTCACTCCCTTTCCAGTCTACCTGCTCCTGATTTCATCCTCATTTTTGCTACCAGGCTCTCTCTTCAGGATCCCTGTGGCCTATCTCAGTGTGATGAATTAGCTTCTGGCACACAACCAAGTTCCATTTAATCCAGACTGGACTTGCAGGCTCTTGTTATTTTCAGATTTGAAATAAAACAACCTCAAAATTCAGATCAGCAATGTTAACTACTCTCTACTTCAACTACTGATCTCTTAAACCATCTGTGTTCTCACATGCTGAGCATAAGGAAAGCTGACTGGCTGGGTGCTATATGCTTTTCTCCTCACTGCTCTGAAATAAAACACCATGGAGAAGTATTTGATTACTGTACAGTAATAGAACTGAAGATTTTTTTTCCCCTAATATTTTTTGTTTGTCTTCAGTTAACTGGTGCATGCAGCCTTATATTAAAATTTATTTCCTCAGGGTTTTTGGAGCAACAACTGTCAGGTGAGAGGTTAAAGAACATTTGCTGGACATTATTTAAGTGCAGAGTGTTTGATCTTGCCTTGAACCAGGCATAATTTTGCAGGTAAACACTAGCTCCTGGAACTGTAATATAATGATAAATAATAATGAAATTGATTTTGTTAGAAAGTAGAAGCAATCTTTCTCCACGGTTGATGCCTCCAATAGAGAGGAAGCCAAATTAATCTTGGGAACATTATATATGCCATTTGAATGTAAAGGGAGCATGCAAAGAGATCACAGAAACAGTCTGATGGATGCTGGTTGTGGTCCTGCAGTGTCACCTCTTATATACAATTTCAACAGGGCTTGTATAATCACACTGTTGTATGCAGTGTCCTCTATGGTGTGTTGCTTTCTGAAGCAGCAGCGTGTTGCCAACTAATAAAGCCTGGTAGGCGTAACGATCAGCAAATGCTGATTTCAGAATCCACTTGAAAGTCTTTGGATGAGCAATTACGAGAAGCAATTTAAGTAGTGTTGTATGTGCAGATGTGAGAGATGAATAGTTCCTGTGGCTCTTACTGTTAAAAAATCAGGTAGTGCTGTGCTGTGATTGACATTAATAGAATAAAAGCTGTGTTTGAGTTTCAGGTGTAGTTCTTTACAGTGCAGAAGAGACACTAGGTAGTTTTACTTCTGGTCTTGGTTTTATAAAAATAGAACAGCTGTTGCATGCAGCTGTGAACAAAAGCTGGTTTTGAAAGACACTTCTGAATAGGCTTTGGAAGCTTTTGTTTTGGGCATTGTCTTATGGGGATTTAGACTGAACTGCTGCTTCTGAGATGGATTCCTCCTGAAGTAGTCAGTCCAATCTATCTGTGACAGTGAAGACAACAGTGACAAGAGAGTACATGCTCAACATGCTGCTGGAGGTGATTTACCCATGGCAGAGGGGAGCCTGTTTTGATGTTTCACCCTCCCTGCTCAGACTGCTGTCCTTGCTTAAAGTCTGGGTGGATTTGCATTACAGTGAAAGCATGGACACAGGTAATGTGGAAGCAGAGCTTTTCTTCTGCCAGCTCTGCCTCTAAAGAGATAGACTTCATAAGGGCAGGGTAGAGCCTAGAAGTCTTGCTAGTTGTCATCTGTCAGTGGCTAAGGTTGGTACTTTAAAATAGGTCTTCATCATGCAAATAATTTTTAAAGCACTCTTGCCACCATGCAGCTAGCTTTGGAATGTGACTTTACTGCCTTACATGCAGCTGGCTGCAGGATGTGTAGGATGTGGCAAAACCCATGCTGAAGCATAGCTTGCAGTGCTGTATTCAGAATGAGGACTGGTTTAGAAAGAGCAACTGTTGGTTTAATCGGGTTCCCTGCCAATGCAGATTTTGTCTGTGCAAAGAGAAAGCATCAGGTGTCTGGGGTGCTTTTTTTATTTTTCTGAAAAAAAAATCAGGATGACTTTTTCAAAATAAACAGAAACATGTGAAGTGGATGCATGCCCATCAATGAAATGTGAAATAATTTTATGTATAAGCCACATGGGAAACTATTTTCTGTAGGTCTGAAGCTTAGAGTTCCTCAGAGAGACCCTTCCTCATAGCTACGTCAGGGCAGCTGGATACAAATTCAGGGGCAGATTCAGCCTTTCCAACCCCTGGTTTCAGGTTTCACAACCTCAGCAAAGCTGGCAGAGAAATGCATTCTCCAAATGGCAGAACATACCTTTATTTATAGAGCTATGTTTTTGAAAGCTTAATATTCCTTTGGTTTTGTTTCTCTCTTGTGTTTCTGAATTAGTTTTAGAATAGAAAAGATCTGATTAAGGTTGAAATCTGATTTAATGTTCATCCCAGCAGGAATGAAAAAGGATGATTAAAAGGGTCAATCCCAAGATAAGCTCAACTTGCCTGTAAGGGGTGGGTTAATCTCATACTCTGTCATAATAGTAATTCAGATTCCTGAAGTGCTTTTCATGCTAACCTGAGACAGCTGTAAAAACAGCAGTGGGAGATAAATGCCCTGACATGCTTATGCTTTCCCTGTAAAATCACTTCTGGGGTAGGAAATGAGGCTGGTGAGTACTGACGCTGCCAGCAGGCAACTGTGTTAGTGTGAGAAGGACCTGCAAGGGTGTAAGGATGCACCAGAGCTGCCTGCATTTGTTGCTGGTTAGTAGCTGGAGGAATGGGTTTATTTGTGAGCTGACTTAGGGCCAGATGTAGAGAACAGAGCACAAGGGCTGACTTGAAAGGATCTTCACTATGCCAGTTTGATTTGCCATGGATGGGACTGTGGGAAGGCTGTTGAACGCACGTGTAGTGGCTGCTGCTGCAGGGTCTGCAGGCTACCTGCTACAAAGCCAGCCACTGTAAAACCTGTACTGCTCTCCTCTGAGCCTTTGAAGACCTAAGCCAGGCATCAGCAGTCCTGATGCTCTGGGACACGGTGAGCTGCTCTTGGCCTGAGGTGGCCACTTGGCCACTCTCTGTGGTTTGCCAGCAGTGTACGCACGGGTAGAGGGATTTTTGCATTCAGCACTGAATGTGGCACTGTGCAAACAGGGAGTAGGAGTAGCTCTTCATCTGAGCTCACCAAGGGGGGACCTGCCTGCAGCTCTCTGCTCTCTACCTGCTGCAGCGTCCCCTGTAGATAGAAGGAGCCTTGGTGGTGTCACCCTGGATCACCAGATGTTTTTCTATGTTTAAGCCTTTCTTGTTTTCACAAAACCTAGCTCTTGGTTTATCAGGTCTGTCCTGCTTTCAGATTGCTGCACTACTCAATGTTAAATAATTCCTTCCCAGTGGCTTTTTCTTGCAAGGTGGCTTTGCTATTCTTTTCTTTAACTAAGAAGAGCTGGCACTTGCTTTCATATAGCATTGCATGGACACCTCATATTTTCTTTTTCATTATTCTTCCAGAGACTGGTGGCATCTGCATTGCCCCACGGCCTTCAGAGGAGAAAGATGAGATCGTTCCAGCTATGGCTATGAGACCTTTCTTTGGGATTGTGCCTGTGCTGATGGATGAGAATGTGAGTTGAGGCTGTGGTGGATGCCCAAAAAAAGCTTATGTGTGTTTCTGCCTTAATCACCTTTCTGATGGCAGAGGAACAAGATCCAGAAAGATGTTTGTTCCTCCATTAAAATGGTAGAATAGATGAGCAATTTATATATTGAGCAGATCTCAAATGTCCATACAGATAGCCAGCTGTCCACTGGAAGCTGTCTGCAAATCTCTAGAGGAATGTTTGTGTTTTCAGCACCACTTTTATAGTCTTACACTGCTGCTGATTAAGAGCTGCTGCTTCCATTTATGAGAGAAGTCAGAAATCACACAGCTCCTGGGAACCTTGGATCTGAGCAGTCGTTGTACGTGCAACATCCAGTGATGTGGCAAGACTGGAGCAGCCAACAGTAGTGGTGGAGTTTTCCAAGGGAAATGCAAGGCATGAGGCCCTGCAACTGTGCCTGTCTATGAGAAAGCTGGTGGTGGTCTGTGAAGCTGTGCAGAGCAATTCCTATCTGCGCTCCAGTGCTCTGTTAAACAGTAAAGCCTGTCATAGCTTCCATATACAGTTGGGTAAGAGAATGTGGCAATTAACCAAAGTGAAAGTAGAAGGCAGAGGTTCAGGCATTTATTTCCCTGCTAGCCTTGTCCCAGGCATCCTCTGTCTGCTCAGCACACCTTTGCTGTCATCTTTGCTCGCATTGCCCTTTGGAGAATCACAGGACTCACTTTTCTTCTAGTCTTACCTGCTGTGCTGCTCACCTTAAGGGGTGAGGAAGGCATGATAGTGTGTATTAGCTCCAGGAGTGGATTCATATTCTCTGTCTGTGGCCTTCCACTGTGTCTGCAGTGAGCAATGGGGCAACTCTTGTCAGATTGATGACACAGCAGCCCTTGCTATTCCTGTTCTGTTCAGCTGATCATTCTTCCTGTGCTTGAACCTACAGGGAAAGGTTATAGAGGGCAATGATGTGTCTGGTGCACTCTGCATTGCTCAACCATGGCCTGGCATGGCAAGAACAATCTATGGAGACCATCAGCGATTTGTTGATGCCTATTTCAAAGCCTACCCAGGTAAGGAAAGTGCCAAGGAAAGCAGCTTGCGCTGCAATATAAGCACCTTGAATATTTTCAGCAGCACTTTGGGATATTTCTGTATCAGCCAGATCTTGGTTGCTTGGGGTTGTGTGTCATGTATTGCAAACATCCACTATTGGTCTTAGTGTTTACCTTTCTACGTGTCAAAGGGGAATGCATTTTGTAGAAAAATTTAAAGTCTAAATTTTAAAGTCCTATTACCTTTTCTTTGGGGCCATTTGTGTCTTACTTGGAGACAGGCATATTGGGTGGGAAACTAGCTCCTGCATCACTGAATCTTACCCATGCTGCCACAGGCTGTATTACGTCCTTTCTTTTTAAAACACGATCAAGTTGTGCCTGGCAAGTAATTAGAAGTGGCAGGGAAACATTTTTTGTATGAGATTGGACAAGACCACTGTCTTCATTCAGGGGAGCAACTGAAAGGGGTTTGAAAGCTGCAAGGTAGATAAGAATTAGAGAGACAATCCTGCAAATAGTACAAAATGGGTTGGAAAGTTAGATTGGGAAACTGGTAGAAGAAATGGAATAAACCCATGGTTCCTCATTACTCACTACATGTTCACATCTGAAATCTCAATCCTTAGTTGTTTAATTGATTTGGAAGGGCAGGAGGCATGACTGAAAGTCCATGAATTGATCAATAATGGGTGCTGGCAAGAGCCAGCTTGATTTCACAGCACTAGCTGCCTGCTTCTGCTTAGTAGTGCCACAGGAGCCATTTGGATGTGGACACGACTTTAGTGAAGAGCAAACACAGTCTGTGTCACCAGATGTGTCCTCAGTTACACTAGAGTTTCCTGGAACCACTGGGTCTTTTTCTGTTTTTATCATATATTTTAGACTCTCCAAACACCATGCTTATTATTGGGGTGAGGGTGTTCAGCTAATCTGATAGTAGTGTTTCTGTCATGCTCATATGCTGGAGAGGGACTGTTATCTGGGATCTGAAACTTTGTTAGCCAGGAAGGAAAATGACTTTTCATCTGTCCAAGTGTAAGTGATCAAAAAAATTGGCAGTGATCTCATGTACAAAATGTAATAGAACTACTCCCTTTCAGCTGCACAGTTGTAGTTTTCCATGAGTGCTAAGGTGTAGCTACCAGCAGACTTGAGTTTGACTAGTAGCTTACAGTATGATGGCAAATGGCATTGGAAGTGGTTTTATCTTAGTGCTGTATGCACCGGGCCTGAGCATGCTGCTGCCGTGCAGTTGTAAGTGTGTGAAGCCCAGGGAAATCAGAGACAGCCCCCCCCCACCCCCCCGGGTTTTGTGAATCCAACAAAGCATCACTGTACTGTGTTGCTGGACTTGGTTTTACTACAAAGACATCAGCCGCTGGTTGCTGCTGTGATTTTGCTCATCTTGGCAGAGAGCTGACCTCCACTGTCTTGGTGCTGCTCAGGTGCTTACTAGGAGTCAGCACAGAAAAGGCAGAGCAGATGAAGGTTGGGAACGGTAGGGGGAAGTGGGAAATATTGTGTGGCAGGTCACACAGTTGTAGACTTAGGAGGCCCTGCAAGCTGCCTGATCCACCCCACCCTACTCACCGTCCTAGAGCATAGTCTGTTCTGCATCAAAGCCCAAAGCAATAGGCTGGCACACTTCCCACTGCTGACTGCCCATATGGCTTTGCTGTAGGTTACTACTTCACAGGGGATGGTGCTTACAGGACCAAGGAAGGCTATTACCAGATAACGGGGCGCATGGATGATGTCATTAACATCAGCGGACACAGACTGGGAACGGCAGAGATAGAAGATGCAATGGTAAGTTCCAAGCAGGTAGAGGTCCTTTGACAGGGCATAGCTCTGGCCCTTTCAAAGGAGCTTTATGAATTTGAACAAGGTCAGGGTCTCTTGCCTTCAAACCCCTGCCCCTGCATACATGCAGCATGATGCATAACAAATGGAAAGTGTGCAAAAGGAAACTGTTCCTTTATTAAGGAGACAACAAATAGGCAAGTGAGTGCAAAGTCACATCATGGGCAGTCTCCGCAGTCGAACTATCAGAGCTGCGTTTCCTCTCAGTGACATGACACTGTTGCAGATGTAATTTAGGATGCTGGTGGAGTCTTCATAAAAGATTGTCTCTCCTGTTTGTTCCTTCTCCTCTGCTAACACCTAACCTCTCCTTCCCAAATCTGTGATTCTTGCTTGTCTGAACTAGCTGAGTATGTCTGAGAATTCAGCAGTGTTAAATACGAAGCAACCTTGATTCGTGTCAGCTACAAAGCTAGCCTGTAATTTTGAGCCAAAGTGGGATTTCAGGGATTTGAACACAAAAAGTCTTCAGAACATTTATCTTCAAAGCTTGACCTCAATATTTATTTCTATACTATGTACCTTGCCTGCAAATGACACTTACATGAAACATTTGATAAACCTGAGCTGGGTTTGCATGGCACACAGGATCCCATTTTCTCCTCTGTAATTTTTTTTTTTGTCTGCATATGTTTCTGGTCATACACGTAGGACCCAGCTCCTCTCCCGTGCTATGTATGTGTATGCATGTGTATATGCAAATGTTATTTATATGCTTAGGTTGCTCTGCGATGTTTTCTTTTGTATTTTAATGTAAGACAGCATGATCTGGTCTTTGGTGTGGAATTCACATAGGTGATTTATTCCAGTCTATACACCCAAATTGTCTTCTTACTGCAGAAGAATGTTAAATTAAACTCTGAAGTGTGACAGAATAAATCACTGTCGTGTAGCATAATAATAAAAATATGCATTAGGCAAAACAATCCTTCCCCTCTTCTGGGAAGATAAAGAAGTGTGATTCTTTATGCCTTCTGGTGTGCTTTGGACACTTACAAACACCAGTCAAATGTGGACTGTGATGTTGGCAGCTTCACTTTTGCTCTGCTGGCAACAGTTCTCTGTGGCACAGAACAATGCAGGACTGGTTTTGCTTGTGATTTGGCCTGAGACCACAGCCATGCACACACCAAAGCACAGATGAAGAAAGAGAAAACGGATTTCCCAGCTGGTTCAAATTCAGCTTGGTGTGCAGTGGGCTTTGCAGTGTATGTAAGAGTACTTATTTGTGTGTTTAAAAGCAGGGCTAATCCAGTGAGTAAATGCTACTCCCAAGAGACATGGCCATGGCTGTGGTCACCAGCTGACCGTGCAGTAGGAGGGTCTGCCTGTTGTGCTTTCAGCAGGATCTGCCAAGGGGAGGGTGAGATATGGCAAGGAGTTTTGTTCCTGGAGCATCTGGTGCAAACTCTGCAGGGCTTGAAGTGGTTGTTACGCTTTGTGTATTTTTGTTCCACTTTCTGTGAAGGCTGATCACCCTGAGGTCCCCGAGACAGCTGTGATTGGTTATCCACACAAGATCAAAGGAGAAGGTACGTGAAAAGCAGTGTCCTGCCATGACACCTATGTACACTTTCCTTAATTTCTAACCTAGGTAGTGTTAGGGGGTGCCTAGGGGACCGGAGGGAAGTTATCCTTAGGTTGACTGGTGTGCTGTCCCAAGAGACAAAGATAGCCACAAAAAAACCTGCATGATCCTAGGCTGGGTGCAGGTATCACTCCCTAAACTTTTTGCACGTAGTGTTTACGTATGTGGTAGAGCTTCCTTTAAAAGGATTGCTCTCAGAAATATATTTTGAACAGAATGGGAATAGCTGATTTGCACTGGACAGTTTTTGATCCCAGTAATACTTGGGTAATTTATGTTGAGTTGTTATTGTCACTGAGATCAGTCTGGTCCATAGGTGCCAAGACAAGGCTGGGCTGTCATTTGAGGGCTGGAGTCTGACTCTCTTTGTTAAACAAGATCTATGGTTTTGTTGACAGTGCCTAGATTGCACATAGGAATGATTTGAAACCTGCCTTGGCATTTGAATGAGTATCTGATCTTGCCAGCCAGGATGTAATATGAGGTATGTGGCTTCTGCTCATCTGTCTTCCAGGTGCCTTTGCTTTCATAGTGCTAAAGGAGCAGACAGCTCATACAGACCGTGTCAAGGAAGAGCTCAAAACCATAGTGGCTTCCAAGATAGCAAAATATGCTGTGCCTGACCACATTCTGGTAAGTGGGATAATGTAACTGGTACCAGGAACAGGAATGGTCACGCTGATCGAGCCTCACCTTATTGCCTGCTGTTGTCACTTTCTGGCAGGATGAAGAAGTAGGAAAATAGAGCTAGCTGGAGGGATACGTAGGTAGGGGAGAGCAGGTACAGTGGTCCACATGGGTTTATTCTCTATGCCTGAAGATCAGCTGTGACCCAAAGGGTGGCTGGGATATTAGAGTTGCTCCATCCTGCAGAACAGCTTCTCTTTGAGGCTGTTACAGAGTGTGTTTTAGAGCTGCCCTGAAGCTGCTACATTTGGGCCAAGTGCTGAACAACCCTTTAAATGGGGTGCACAGAGAGCATTGAGAGTACTGTGCTTGGCAAGAGCTCTGGCAGAGGGGAACCCCAGGCCCACCCTGTGCCTTAAGATGCGCTTGTGTCCCTGTTCACCAAGAAGCAGCAGCATTACTGCTCACTTCAGCTCTTGGCCTCAGCAAACCCCTTGCTGAAACCGTAGCACTGCTCTGTGTGGCTCTGTGCAATGGATCAAATAAAACCCCACCAAACCAGAGAAATGCCACAACCTTCAGTGCCACTGAGAGGCAGAAACACTTTCCTCAGCACAGATATTTTGCATTGATAATAAGCATCAACCCCAGATCTCAAAGCACTGGTTGTTTCTGTTGTATAACTGACAGCTGTTCAGCCTGACCCTGGGAACACTGATGAACTCCAGGCTCTGTCGCAAGCCTCCTCACCTTTCAGCAGCTCCTTTTGTGTGAGAGTGCACAAAGCTGCCCCTTAGCTTCCCCCCAAGGCCTGCCTGTATCCATTCCACTCTCTGCTTGGGGGCAGTGACCAGACAACTTTGAGGGGCTCTGCTTTCACCACATTTGTAAGGTGGACAGCAAGACACAGGTTACAGGATACAGCAGGAGCAGGCAAGGGTGGCTTATTCAACTTGGAACAGCCCAGGACATCCTCAGTGGATTGCAGCAGCTTCCAGAACCTGCAAGTTTGAAAGGAAACACCTCTGTTTCCCTGTGTTTGGGGGTAGTCACGTGCAGAAGTTGTACAACTCTTTCCTCGCACGTTAGCAAATGTTATGGAGTTTTGTTGCCTACTGGCCTGATCATGTAGCAAAATGCTACATAACCTGCTGGCATCTCTGTTAAGTGCCTGAGAACTCTTTACCAGGCTCAACTTTATGCTAAAGGTTTTGAATCTGCTGCTAAGTTCTTTGCAGGAAGTGTATCCAAGACATTTGATGTTCTGGTTACGAAGGACAGCATGTAGGCTGGCAGGTGTAATCAGGCAGAGAGAAACATCAACAGACAGGAGTTATCCTGTGAGTAGGAGACCCTGTTGTAGCTGGCATGTAGTATTGTGTACTTCATCTTCCCGCCCTGTGAAGGGGAATATATCTGTCTGTTCTGGTAATGCGTTGAGATCTATGTCATAATTAGTGCCTGAGTTTTCAAGTGTAACTAGCTTTCTAGTTCAGTAGTTAATGGCTTTTTCAGGACCCGCTTCTCCAGAGCTGTGCATCCTTCAGCACCCAGCCTGGAGATGCACAGCAATGAGTAAATGGGGAACAAAGTCCACTTAAATAAGAATAAAATTTATAGCACAAGGAATTGATGCTAGTGACAACTTCTTTCCTTGGACATAAATTAGTGTGCTGAAGGGCCTAGTATTTTCCAGGAGCCTCAAAGAAGCTATGGCCATGAGATAGTGTGCCAGGCTTAGGACAGCTCAGCCGGATTTCCTTGTGGTTTCCAGCAGGCCCCAAGTTCTAACATCAGCGTGTCTTTCCCTTCTCTGCAGGTAGTGAAACGTCTTCCTAAAACCCGATCAGGGAAGATCATGAGAAGGCTGCTGAGGAAAGTAGTCACTGAACAATCAAGCAACATGGGAGATGTCACCACACTTGATGATCCAAGTGTTGTCAAAGAAATACTGGATGCTTACCAGAAATACAAGGAGAAGAGTTCCTCATAACAGGCAGCTCTGGGATCTCTCTCCTTTGGAAATATGTAAGGTCTCAAATAACCAGGAAAACAACAACTCCTGGTGTTTTTTAAAAAAACTCCGTTTCCTTCTAGGGGAACAAGATTTTCCACTCCACAGTGTCTTTTGAGATGCACAGAGCTAGGAGCAGTCTGCAGTTTTGCACAGTCACTGAGCTCCCTTTCATTGCTTTTAGGGCTGTTGTAGAGCAGCCACTGGTGGTTTCCATTAGCTATGATGAAATCAATACTAGCTGAAGCAAGATGCAGATGTTAATGTTTCCTATATTGATTTTACTGTACAGGGGAATGTTTTATACAATATTTTTGCTGTTTTAAAAGAAGCTTTGGAATACACTTATTCGATTTTTACTTCAGTCTGGATATCTGAGTCCCAGTAACTGTATTTCACTTGCAACTGTGGTGCCTTTTCAGCAATGCTAGGTGTTCTAGTTGATGTTTCACATGTGTCATTAGGGAAATGGGAAGGACATGGCTAGTCTGAGAATTCTTTCTTACCCAGTTGTTCTAATACCTTCTTTTGCTTTCCTCATAAGGATTTGTTCCTATGACTGAATGTCCTGGAAAGTGCCAGAGATAGTGAGCCTGTGTCCCTTTGTGGCCCACCTAGGCAACCTGGCACTTCCAACTGCAAAACTGAGCCACAGAACCTACTGCTGGACTTTGTACAAGTCCTCAGTGAACTGACAGTTGCAGGGGGGACCTGGTCCCAGAAGTACTTATTCTACCTTTAGAAACAGATCACTGACCAGGCTTTTAAAGTAACTGTCCTCTTTGGTGATGACAACTGGATCAGAGTTGTCCATCGTGGCTCACTTCTGCATGTTAGGAGTGGTAGTGTACAATTGGTAGACAATTTGTTGCCAGTTGGTGATTTGTGTAGGTGCCTTTGTTTCTTGAAGGTGCTACAAGAAGGGATGGTGTTTGCTTGCTTGTCTATCAGAGAAGCATTGGGAAACAAAATGCTGGAGTGCTTGAGAGAGGCCCACTCCCAAATGGCTTGTAATTTTGTTTTCTACAACAAAGACAGGCACCCAATTTGGAGGTAAATTTGCTCTCCTGTCAGAAATTATGACTTAATGCTTATTGTTTCAAGTTGGGCCCTACCATGTCTGCCCCTTCCATGTGCTGCTGTGCTGATCTTCCAAAGATTTATGTGCCAGTTGAGTACCTGCAAATTGCACAACCCACAAAGAAGAAGGAAGTGCCTCTTAGACGCCTTGTGGAAAGGGATGGTAGCATTCCAGACTAGCAACCTCAGAATAGCAGGGAATAGCCTTAGTCTTTCATATGCTTTCAAAATTGCAAGTAATATATTAAGTGTTTTATTTGTGGACTCACTTTATCATGGTCACATTTTGGTTGAAGTACTCCTTATATTCGGGCCATGAAGAAAAATTTCCTAGTAGGTCTCCTGTCCTCTCCTCTACTATACCACTGAAAGTCATGGAAAAGCATAGGTGTTGAATGCATTTAAGACCTCTGCCACTGATAAATTTGGTTTAAGCTGGCTGAGGTGCTCGGAGTGTCTGGAGGGGCCACAGAGCATGCCAGGAAGGCATGGTAGAGGACTCCTGCCCTCTCCCTGGCTTCTCCCTGGCTCAAGGAATATGCCAGCATAGTGTGCACAGTGCTGACCCTGGGAGTGTGTGCCACAATGTCTCAGGTAGAGCTTCTCCATCTTAACCTGCCTAACCCAAGTGACTGCTAACCCAAGTAACTGCAATTCCAGCACTGTGGCTGGGGTCACTCCATCAAACTTTGTCTTTCTCAGATGACAATATGCTTAGTTTCACAGAGCTGTATGTTTTGGCCTGCCAAACCCTTGAGTAATTGGCAAAATCACCAATTTTTGCCCTGCTTTTACAGGGGTGACTTACTGCTGGCCTTAGCTAGAGCAGCACTGCCTTTTCCAGTGGGACTGTGTACAGGAAAGACAATCTGTGCACCTAACTGGAGGCAGGAAAAGCAGGAAGGAAAAGGCTAGGTGATCCTGTAGGACTGGGAGAGGAGTGGTGAGATTTTTGGCCAGCAGAGATTCTAGTACCAAATGGGGAAGCAGGCTGTTTCCAGTGTGATGTGTTCTCAAAGACAGGCGTGTTGTCTGAGAGTTCCTCTGAATATACTAGCTGTATTTGGTAGGGTTTTTTGTTTAATTTATTTTAAATGTCTCTAGGAACCGGGTAGCATCATAGGGAATATCACGCTTTGTTAAAATCCCCATTCTTCTGGCTGCAATTCATTTTTGCTTAAGGTAAGTAGACACTGTGTAGACTTCGTGAGAAGTTAAAGATCAGGTTTGATAGAGTTGAGAGGATGTTAGTATTTTAGGAGGCAGCCACTACCTATATCTTCTATTGCCATTGATAAAGGAAAAAAAAACCCCAAACCCCACACTTCCTTAGGGGATTTTCAAGTGGGAAGCAGACAGAAATTAATGCTTTCGACAGAAAAAGTAGGTTCTGTTGTTCAAACAAGTTGTCTCCGCGCAGTCTGAAATACAGTGTGGACGAAGAAAAGTGACTTTTGACCTAGATTACACACTTCCCTTTTAGTCAAGAAAGCGTTTTCTATATTGTAGATATAGAATTTCCGTGTCCTGTTGACCTGAAATTACCATGCAAGGGTGTGACAGTGGTCACAGACACATGGTCTAATTCACCTGAACTGCCTGATGAAGACTAGCTATCTGAGAAGCGATGCACTTTGGTGCATTGAGACATTGGTCATGCAATTGTTCTGCTCAGGGAAAATGGGAGATAGGTGCCCTCCCTCACCTGCATCTCTTATTGTCTCAACTTGCATGAGTTTAGGGACCATGGCAGCCAGGGAGATTACAGACTGACTGGGTAGCTGCAGCACCCTGGTAAATTTACAACCCTGCCAGCTATGGTGTGGACAGACTGTAGTTACAAACAAGCCTTATATTGTGAACTTCTGAAGCCTTACGAGTACCTATGTTAAGATCATGTCACCAGCGTGTGCAAGACTAGAGTGCCATATGCATGATATCCAGTACCATGATGGCTGCTCTCTTTCTTCTTTGTGCATTCCCACAGCTGAGCTGTGGTCCTCGGGATGTCCATCTGCTCAGAGGCCCCTTCGGAGTATTCAGAGAGACCATGTGGTACTGTTGTGCTGAACACATGGTGTTCTGCAGCGGACATAGCTCCTGCTGGGCAGCTCCAACCCCTACCTCTCCTGGTAAAACTGCACTTCTGCAAGTATACCAGCATCAGCTCTTGGAGCTAACAACCTGTGCTCAGTCCATCTAACAGCACCCTGAGGCTGGTAGAAAAAGAGCTAGACAGGGCTTGGAACTAGTACTTTATACAAAAAGAATACTGGGCTTCACTGGTAGGCTACTCATAGAAAGTTTTGCCAAACAGATGGAAATTTCCAGCCGGGCTTGTGGTTCACGAAGGGGTTCAGCCTGCAGAACTGGAACTGATGACAATCCTTGAAATGCTATGAAGGAGTTAGCTTGAGAAATACTTTGAGGTGATACTCCCCCTCTATTCTGCTCTTGTGAGACCCCAACACAGGAAGGACATGAACCTGTTGGATTGAGTCCAGAGCAGGGCCACGAAGATAATCAGAGGGCTGGAACACCTCTCCTACGAGGACAGGCTGAGGGATCTGGGGTCGTTCAGCCTGGAGAAGGCTCTGGAGAGACCTTCCAGCACTCAAAGGGGGCCTACAAGAAAGCTGGAGAGGGACTTTTTACAAGGACATGTGTTGATGAGACAAAGAGTAATGGCTTTAAACTGAAAGAGAGGGTAAGTTTAGTTTAGATGTAAGGAAGTAATTCTCCACTGTGAGGGTGGCGAGACACTGGAACAGGTTGCCCAGGGAAGCTGTGGATGCCCCCTCCCTGGAAGTGTTCAAGGCCAGGCTGGATGGGGCTTTGAGTAACCTGGTCTAGTGAAAGGTGTCCCTGCTCATGGCAGGGGGTTGGAACTAGATGATCTTTAAGGTCCTTTCCAACCTAAACCATTCTATGATTCCACAATTCTAAACACCCCCATCTGCAGTCTTAAGACCTGATTTCCACTAATCAGTGAAGGAGGTGATGATATATTAAATACTTTACACTAGGACTGTGGGAGAAACTTGTGGGTAATTGCTTCATTTAGAAAAACAGGACTGTTGAATTCTTTTGAACTTTTGTGTGTCCATGAGAAACACATGGGTTATTTGCCGGATTACCTTTCTAGCTTCATTAAAAAGAGGTCCAGGGTGAATTTTACCTGTTGCAGTTTGTTGCAAAAGGCAAATGTGCTTGCTTTTTTCCCTCACTCTGTTTTGCCAGTGATACCCAGTCATGGTGCCTTTTCCCTCGATGGAGACACAGACCACTGTTTTCTTAGTTTTAGAAAGGGAAAGTTCATCTCTCTAGAGATGAGATGTGTGTTGTACAGTCTAATGCTAAGCTTTTCATTTCATTTTATTTTCTTATAATCGTATTTTAAACACATTTATTGTCTTTTACCAAACCCACTTTCTTCAATGATCTCTGTATTCATACTTTCATTAAAGGAAATACCTTCTTCTGTGTGATGGGTTAGCTTTGCATCATAGGTGGCCAGCTCTCCATTCCCCATAGAGTCTTTCAGTACTTTGGACTTGCTTATGCCTGGCCTGATTATTTTGGTCTGTGAGTTCAAGACCAGGATGAATTAGGTCCAAATTGCTGGTTTGCTTTGCTGCTTTTCTATAGCTCGCAGGAAAAGAGCTACTGCCACAAAACTACCACTGCAAAACAACCCAGAAAGTTGAAGAACTAGCATTTGCATGTCAGTAAGCTGCATGTCTCTGTAAATCCCACCGCTCATTTTCCTGTATGATGCAGAGAACAGTTAGTGGGAACAATTAATTAGCACTAGTTGATATGGACAGCTCAGCTACTAATCTCCTTGTCTTGTGCAAAAGTAGAAAAGGAGTGAAAATGGGAGGTGTGTGGGGAACATGAGAGACAGCACTAAGTAGAAAGTGAGTGTGTAACTGTAACAGAGCCCAGCAGATGAGAAGAAACGTTTCCAGGTGCCACGGATCATTTGTAAGTGCCAGAAACACATCCTCTGCAGGGCACCCTGTCCGTTAAGTGAGGAAGGTTGTGTTTCACCCTCTGCATATCCCACCCTCTGCATATCCACATGCATAACACTATAGTTGTAATACAAGGACAGACACTGAACATCCTCATTAGCCACTTCTCCTGTTACCTCCAGCAGCTGCTTCTGGAGAGCTTCCAACACCACTCTTAGCTCTCACAACCCTCTGGCAAGTGTCTCTGACAAGTCACAGAAGGGGCTAGATAGAAAAGCGGGTGGGTGTCCATCTCCTCACTTTGTGCTTTCCTACTGCAGCTGCCCTGATTCATTTACTGAGAATTTATTGGTAAAATGGAGACTGTTTTCCAGCCTAACACAGTTCTATTCAGGGGCTGTCTCTGTGGCCAGTTAAAGCCACAGAAACTGATTTCATCAACAAGTTTCTATTTTTAAACTAAGCAGGAACATGATTCTTTTCCAGCTTGACAACAGACAGTTGTGGACAGGGAACTGTCTTCTGGCTGAGTCTAGAGGTACAGCATGTTTTTCATGGCAGTGAGCCTAGCCCTGCTTTGTCCCGTACATAGAAGGATTTGGGGGCATAACTACATTTTTGGGTGGAAACGGTCACTGCTGTGCAAAATTATGAGCCTACAAATGCTGATACTGAAAGATCTGCCATAGCAGCTTTTTCACTCTTGCTTCTATTCCTCTGTGTATCTGCCTGGACTCCCTGTGTCTGTAGTGACAACTTACTTTGGCTTTTTGGTCTGTTGAGGCTGGAAGAGTGGAAACTCAGTGCTTTTTAGTGACCATCTTGCACCTAGCACGCGGAAGACTCAATTAAATTCCTTTATCTACCTACCAGACCTTGGGGATGACATTTTATTCCTTTGTGCCTCAGCCCTCTGCACTTCCGGAATGACAGTAGCCTTATGGTAGATTCAAGAAGAAAAGAGGTTGTGGAATATCACTCACAAGGCCCTGGGGTGAGATGGTTGTTCAGGAAAGCGGGTGCCTTTAGGGAGTAGTGCTGCCAAGTGCTTTAGCAGCTGCTGTGACTGTTGCCTGAATTGAACTCGAACAGAGAGAAAAGGCTCTCCCCCTCCCCGCCCTTCCCTGGCCACAGCCCCGCGTGGAAAACGTACACGCTTTGTTACTAGGCGCGACGCCAAATAGCCTTTCCCACTGCTTGGCAGCGCGTCGCTGGGGCAGTATCGTTCCAGCCTTTGTCCGTGGGGCTGCCGTCGCTAAACGCCGGTTCCCGCCGCGCTCACACAGCCACGGGCCCGATCGCGGCGCCGGCGCCCGGGGTCCTTCCCGCAGCGCACTTGGGCAAAGGCGAAGAAGCCGAAGAAATGTCAGCCCACTGTGTTACCCGAGAGGCCAAGAGAGGAGAGAAGGGGATGTTCTAGGAGCCCGCGGACTGACTTAGACGGGGGGCGCGGGTGTCGCCCCCATCCCTCTCGATTAAGCCGCCCGGTGGGACCACAAGCTGTTGAGGGGGACGGGCGGACATAAAGAGGAGCCCGGTAGCTCCGCCAGCTCACACCCCCGTAACCGGCTTCGGGGGTTTGCCCCGCACATCTTTAAGCGCCTTGGACGCCCTCGGCCCTCCCGTCCCGCCCGAAACCTTTTCTCCCTCCCCTCCGGTGAAGATCCCTCCGTCCGTCTGTCCGTCCGTCCGTCCGTCCGTCCCTCGGTCCCTCGCGGTTTCCTGGCGCCATCTTGCGGGGCCCCGAGGCTCAGGCTCGCCCTGCCCAGGCCACGCCCGGAAGAAGCTCGGCTGCAGCGCCGGCCCTGCCCACGGCAGCCCCGGGTCGTCCAGGCGGCAGCCGAGCTTCCCGTGCTCGGCTTCTCGGACGCTCGCTCGCTGAGCCTCCCGTGGCGGCAGGGGAGCTATTAGCAAGCACCGCCCGCTGGAGTATAAACCCCGCCACAGCCCAGGAACTCGGGCCACCTTTGCTTCCCGCCTGAGCGAAGAGCGGGGCGGGGCCTGGGGCCCGCGGGGGCGGTTCCTTGGGGGTGTGCGGAGTGGGTGGGGCCGGGAGCGCCGGTGCGCGGCGGCAGCGGCGGCGGCAGCAGCAGCAGCAGCAGCAGCATGAATGAGGCGGAGGGCCTGCGGCAGCGCCGACCGTTCCGTCCGCAGGTCATCACCGAGGACAGCCCAGCGCAAGAGGCCAAGGAGGGCAGGTGGGGCTCGGCGCGGTTCTTCCCGAGGGGGAGCGAAGAGGAACCTGCCGTGACTGCGGAGGTGGTGCTGAGGGCCCGGGCTGGGCCTGGCCGTTGCAAGGGGTTATTCGGCTTAGCTCGAAAGAAGGGCCCAGTCTGGCCAGGGTGCCGAGGAGGGTTGTCAGGGCATGGGTTTGGGGGCCCGGCCAGATGGGGGGCTGTAGGGCAGCGGTCGGGCCCTGCCTGAATGAAGTCTGTCTGGAAGGTGTGCTAGGAGGGGAGAGGCCCTGCCCGCCTGGCCTGGCCTGACCCGGGTAAGGGAGGCCCTGATCTGGGTCGGGGTGCCCTGGAGCAGGCTGTCCTGGGCGAGGCGGGGTGGCAGGGGCTGGCTGCCCCGAGGCTGAGCAGGCCGCCGCGGGCTGCCGGAGCCAGGCCTGAGTTACCCTCTCTCGCTCCATGACCCAGGTCGATGGTGGGGCACCCGTGGGTGTCAGCCTGGGGGTACCCCCGGCCTCCCAGCACCCTGGCCCCGCGGCAGGTGTTTCTCTCCCTAGTACTCGTGCTTCTGCTAGCGGGAGGAGGGTTTTAGGCAGGGCCTGTGCATCTGCTTCTGTCGAGCTGCAGGAAGAGTTTTTAATGTGTGGCTGTTTCTTGGTTGGTTTGGGTTTTTGTTTTCTTGATTTTTTTTTTTTGTTTGTTTGGTGGTGGTTTTGGTGTGTTTTTTTTCTGATGGGTCTGTTTAAGTGCTGTTTCTCATTTGCTAGTCAGGAAACAATAGTTACCCCAACGTGGCCTGCACAGACTTATTGTGGGTGTAGTTAAATCCCATGTAACTTTGGTTAGTCTGTTTGTATTTACTAGTAGTAATCTGCAGTTTATAGACTAGTCTATATGTGTCTGAGATAGAATAACCTTATAAACAGTCCATTTGTTTGTGGCTAAGTTAAAGAAGATTCCATTTACAGTTTTGTGTTCAGGAATGCTATAAAAAATTAGCTTCACTGTAACTAGAAGCAGTAGCTGCATTAAGAAAGTGTTGGTATTTACTTTGTCTTTCACTGAATGATGACTTGTAATACTTTGGTTCACCATCTAATATGTCTCTTCTGATTTGAGTACCTTGCAGATTCTTATCTCTGCCCTTCAGGGTCATCAGAATGAAAAATTGTGTATGGTGGCTTTCATGCGTAACCCTTGTTTTTGAAGGACAGCATCAGCATCTCTTGGATTGAGAGACTGCTCTTCCTGGTTTCAGCCTCTCTTGGTAACTGCTCAAATCAGTTGAATTTCTGGGGCTTCAGCAAGGATCCAGAGTATCCACAGGTCCTGTTCTCATGAGACTGTCTAGCATGAAAACAGTGGGAGCAGTTATGGAGGCTGCCCATTCCTGGGCTGGGACCTATGGCAGAAACTCTTGATAACAGTTGCTTTCCACTCCAGGCCCTCAGAAGTTCCTCTGCCAAGAGGATGAGGCAGCCTAGACTTGTGGCTATGGTGACCCATAGTATCATCTTGCCAGCCTACTCTGTCTCAAGAGCTGGTGCAATGGCTGCTATTTTTAGTTCTTAGAGACAATGAAATTGCTGTTGTTATGGCCAGAGTTCTGGTAAGTTGCATTATTGAGATTTGTGGCTGGAATCCATGTAGGATTAATTATCCGAGACGCAGTTAGCGAAGGATTTCTGTTTTGCTTATCAGTGTTGGTGAACCATTATTTCAGTGATTCTTTCCCCTGACAGGTCAGTAACTTATGGTTGTCAATATTCTATATTGTGTATGTTTCTCTTGTTTATTTTTATAAGGATTCTGAGCAGCTGCCTATGTTTTATTTAAATTCTTGGGGTTTCGTCGGTGTCTAAAATAGGTCTTGCAGTTTGCAGTCTTGAAGTGTGAGTTCTCTTGTCACCTCCTTCTTTCTGCCTTTTTCCTTTAGTGTCAATTCCTTGCAAATTTGAATGAGGATCAGAAGCATGACCTTTACTTTAATCACGCTTTCAGGAGCTTTAATTAAGTTGGCTTTGGCAGATGAGTTCCCATTCATCTTTATCTGTTTTCTTTTGTGTGAGCTGTTCTCAGCTGTCACAAAGATGCTG
This sequence comes from Actenoides lindsayi, assembly GCA_025331215.1. NCBI lineage: Eukaryota > Metazoa > Chordata > Aves > Coraciiformes > Alcedinidae > Actenoides > Actenoides lindsayi. The sequence continues at coordinate 50,527 of WTSP01002138.1, forward strand.
AGGTGTCTGCTGACAGTACTTTTAATCTTTTTAATCTATTGAACATTCATCTTTTGAAGGACAGTGAAGGGACAAGGTTAATACCTGAAGTCTTTGTGTTAACTTGGGGATTGCCTTGTATCTTTACCACCTGATCTTGATTGCAAATCAAGGAGAAACAGACTGGGAGATTGTTGCCTCCTTGAGACATCTACGGTTAGAGGTGGAAGTGCTGAATTCTTCTAATTAATTACAAGGGCGGTCTGGCTCTTGGGAAGTGTGGAGAGGTCAGTGCAGGTGAGAGAGCTTGTTTGAAGCAGTTTCCCAGCCTAGTCCAGCTCAGATGGAGACAGTCTTCGGGCTGTACCACTGCTGAAGTTCGTGATGGGAATGCTGTGCACTTGAGTGTGAGAAATAATTTTTTTTTTAAAATATATCTGAGAGCAGGAGTACCTGAGCATGCTGGTGGAAATGAAGTAGCCTCAGGTAGTGAGTGCCTTGGGGTGGCTGGGGAAGGTCTGACGACCAACAGCAGCAGTGCGAACATCACTTCTTGGAGTGGGCTGAACTGTCTGTGTCTTTGTGTTAGCAGCAGCTCTTGTCATGGCAGACTGTCAGCATCCTTGTAGCACTCACCTCAGCACAGCCTGCTGATTTGTGCAATCGCCCATTGGGTACTTTGTGGGCCTGGGGAAACTGGGGCAGGCCTCCATCCTAACCACCTACATCTGCTGCCAGAAGAGAGGCGCGAGCAGCAGTTGTGCCATCAGGAAAGAGTTGTGATCGATTATGAATGTTCCAGCTTCTGTACAGTGTGCATCCAGGCCTAGTGCTCTCCTTGCTGTTCCAGCTGAGAATCCCGAAGGTAACCTTGATGCTGGTTTCAGTATTGCAAATACGTGTCATCAGCTCTTCGGTTGTGATATTTGTGCTCTGGGCAGTAGTTCATATTTCCTACTGTCTGGATGATTGGCTAATGAAGGACAAAACAGTGGAAGTGGTCCAAGGATTATTGCAGAACCATCAGGCACTGTTTACTTTTAATTGATGCTGCAAGGAGACAGGCTAGTGAAGGGTTCAGAGTAGCTAAAATTGCGGGAGCTGCTTTTCCAGTTCAAGGCTAGAATTTGGTGAGCATGGCTCTGTACTTTCCCCATCAGTCAAGAGGCCTGACTGATGCCTCTAAACTGTTGAGAACAAAAACAGTTTGGTTTTTTTTCTCCTGTGGAAGAGAAGTTTTTACTTTTTTGTTGTGTGTCTTGATAGGCAAATGGAAGATACTTCTTTGTGTGCTGGGGCTTGGGTTTCAAACCAATGTTCACCATGTTAAGCAGTCATTTAACTTCCTCTAATATTTATTGTTTTAGTTCAACTTTTAATCCAACATTTGTGCAGGAATGGAAACCATTGCCAAAACTGAAGATCAAGTAAAAAACAAAACAAAAAACCAGACATCTGAACCACATCATCTCCCTCCCATTTCTTGGTTTGGTTTTGTTGTTTGTTTGTTTTGTTTTGTTTTGTGTTTTTTTTCCAGTCACCTGTAACTCATAGCATACATGAAACCTGTGCATGAGAATACAGGGTCATATAAGGTTGAGTATGAAATACGAATTATTGATCCTTGGATTTCCAGATGTGGTTTGATGCCTGATACTGTTGTGGTGGTATTGCTGTAGGTAATGTTTATGTTTGTATGGTTGTGGGGTTATTTTGTATGCTTTTTTGTTTTGGTTTGTTTGGGTTTTTTAAGTTGTTCTCTTTCTGCCTTTAAACCTTAGACAAACACGCAAGTGTTTCTTCAAGCGTGCATTCTGCCCTAAGTTACTCCAGGAATGGGTTTGGTGGACTTGGCAGTGTTAGGTTTGCAGTTGGACTTGATGATCTTAAAGGTATTTTCCAATCTACATGATTCTATGATTACTCTGCCTCATCATGTATGAGTCTCAGTATGCTGAGATTGGATAAATACCCCTTTTTCCTATCCTAATGAGTTCAAAGTGGACCTTAAAGGTCATTCAGGATGGTGTATGGGCAAAAAGTGAGAAAATAGGCTATTAGAGGGTTTTTTTTAAAGGCTGTTGTTTCTTAAAACAGCTTATATTAATCCTATTTCTTGTCTGCTTTTGGCAGTGCTTACAGCAGCAAGGTGTTTCGTGTTACCTTCTTGACTTTGGCTGCATCTCTAACTGTGCCCCTGCTTGGAGTAACTGTTCTACTGGATTGTCCTATAGACCCTCAGCCTGTAAGGTAAATTGCTGCTTTGTTTTGAAATAAATGTTATTGAAGCATAGCTTCTTGTATGTGTTCTGTTGGATTGTTGTTTGTTTTTTATTCAGCTAAGAAGAGTCAACTATGTAAAGTGATTCTAATAGGATTAAGAAATTGGGGAGCGATTGCAGTATTATCCACTGCCATGGCTTGCTTTGCAAATCCAGCCTGTTTCTGAGCCATCTTGTGCAGTTGTGTGTCACTACTGATCACTGAAGCAGCTGAATTACTTTCTTTGATCATTAATCTAGAAAATGACTTTTTTGCTGTCCAAGCTGTCAGTGGAGCTTGTGATTACTCACTTGTACTCCTGCCTTCGGGGAGACAAGAACTGCATTCCCCTAAGGACTAAGCTGTACCCTTGCTATTAGAGTTCTGTCAAAGAAAGACTCTTTATCTGAGGATGGAAATTGAAGTGGACAACCCGACTGGGTTAATTTGGTGCTTTGTACCAGCTGAGGTTATATTTAAATGCAGGTCTCAAGAAGCAGTGCAGCTAGCTTCTTTCTGTCCTGAGTGCATAAACATCCCAAAGGAGGTCTGTGTCAAATGTGTAGTGTAACAGTGAATCAACCATGTGAGATGATGTGACCTGTGTTGGGAGAAGTTGAGTGCGAAACACTTTCGCTGCTAGCGTAGGGTGGAGTCAGGCTGTTTAGTGCTCCTGGCATTTTGAATTAAATGAAAATGCTGAGTCTGATAAATATTCATGATCAGCTCAATAATTCCTTAATGAAAAGGATCAACAACACTGGCAATATCCCTAGACTTGAAATAAATGGGGTAGGGTAGGACTTGCAAGTCTTGCCAATAGGTTATTAGGCATAAGCAGTCTCGTTGCAAATCTTAATGAAATGCTTTTTATTGTGATGGGGTTTAATAAAATCCAGTTCCCTGAAATACATTGCAACAGAACAGTAATTCTGCAAACCAACAGGCTACGTCTGTAATGCTTTTCCTATTACATAATATAATCCTGGTCTAATTCTGGTCCAGGGTAACATGCTTACATTTCTTTCTTTAAGTCCCTTTTACAAGACTGGGAGAACTATGCTTTTTGCCCAAAGCACTGGCTTACATTGCTGTGCATTCTTACTTAGCTCCTTAGCTTTTCTGACAGAAGTGCTTCTAGTCTGTACAACAGAAACAATGATTCTGTGTGATGTTTATGTTCAAAAGTTTTGAAAAAGATCAAGGAGGTAGATGCTGTCTGAATTAGTCCCTTCAGTGAAGAACACTTAAAAAATTTTGATTGTCAATAGCAATGTTATTCCTGTAAGCCACTGGAAATAATGGGGAGTACAAGGGGGGAGAAAGAAAGAGATGTGATCTGTAAAACTCCTCTGAAATTCTTGCAACTCAGGTTACTTTCAAATTCTCTATGAGCTGGTCTTGGATAATATTGATCCCAGGGAAGGTTTTCTTGCTTGCAAACACAACTGTCCAAAGTTCCCAGCAAGTGAACTCCTTATCTGAAGCCTGTTACCCTCATCTGAAACTCTCTGATCTTTGGAAGAAGGAATGGAAAGTGAATTTGTGCCAGTATTGTGAGGACATCTCTGCTGTACATCTTCTGTGGGCAGGAGCTGGTAATTCAGTTGGTTATGCCACTGCAGTAATACATACTTAAAGGGAAGTTACCTGGTTACAGACAGCAAAAAGTATTTTTCTCTCCTGAGTTATTTGTGTTATGAACCTGTTTTCCTCAGTTGTCATGGCTTTTATAGTTTGCCATTTCAGCTGACTCCCCCCAGCACCCAGTCACTGAAGCTCTAGAAGTTGTAACAGCTTTCATTATATGAGCAGTAGAGTTGTGATGTGGTTGGTGACAAACAAGTCCTGGATCGCATGAACTTGGGCAAGTTTTGCAGTTAAACATCATCTTTTTAAGATTCTACAGGTGGAAAGCATTTGCTTATGGTCATAAAAGGAGTTATTTTACATAAATAAATAAAATTAAAAAAACCAAACCTGGCCTAGGAAGCTTTAGTATATTCTTGTGAATGAACACCTAATGAGCTTACCACCCTGGGCATGTGTGCAGGTTTTAGTAATAACTGGAAATCCTTAACTCATGGGGACTGAGGTGGCTTTGTGTGTTCTTAAGAACCTAACAGACTGAAACATTTTTGAGTTTCTCAGCACAGTTAAAAGGCTGTTTTTGAAGCACAGTGCTTTGAAGCCTGGTATTTATATTGAAGCTGTATAGGCATCTTACTACTTCCCTTATCTCTGTAGTTGGTTTCAACTCCAATTGGCTTGACCCTGGATATTTATGTGAATAAGGGCTTGCAAGACAGCACCTTATTTTGTCATTTTGAGATTTCAGTTCAATGCCCTTTAAGTTTGTGTAACTTACTCCTTTGAGTTAGTCTTTCTCTATGGAAGTGCATTTGAGTCATGCACAAGAACGTATGTTTCAATATTGTGCAAAAGCACACGTATCCTCGTGCTCAAACCTACTGGAACACTTCTTTCCCTAGTTGTGTGCTAATTTAGTAGTTCAAAATTCCCCGCCATGAAAATGCTATACAGTGTCAGATCTCATTGTATTGTAAGATGCCAGACTTCTGAATTTTAAAACCTTTTTGATTAGGAATTTGGGTATATCTACTTAGGAAAAATATACTAGTACAAACAATTCATTCAGCAGTTATTCTTTTGTATTGTGGCAGTACAGAAATCCTTTGCCTTTGTGTAAGATAGATGAACTGGGAATGTGTTGTCAAACTTGAAGCTGTGGAGATTTCCAGATACATCTTGTGAACACGTAACTGCAACTTTTCTGATCAGCAGAACCAGAAATGTATACTCCTCAATGAACAAGAGTCCATTTTTTATTTTGTCAGCTGTGTTGTCTTTTTTGAAATATGCTGTATGTAAAGCACAGATCAGGGCTGCAGGAGCTGGCAAGCTAGGAAAAAAACCCAATCCAATACGTTGCTCAAGAGTGTTTGCAGATTTGTACAAGGGATCATGAGGTCTGTGTTGTGTGTTTTGCAGCTTGAAGGAACCTCCTCTCCTGGCCGGTGCGCTAGAGCCCAATATCGAGTTACGAAAAGCTGAGCGGCTATGGGAAAATCAGCTGGTTGGACCAGAGTCCATTGTCAATATTGGGGGTAAGTACAGATAAAAAAGCTTTTAAAGAGTCTTTCAATGTTGATCCACTGGTAATGGTTTGTTCAGCAATGTAGCTCTTAAGTAAAAAACTCTGGAAGTTATTTTGAATATGCAGGGTTTTTAAAAAGTAAAACCTGGCTGCTATATACTTCTCTTCTCCTATTTCCCCAGTATAAAATAAATCTTATTGCCAGATAAATCCCTGTCTTCCGGGACTGAAAGCATCACCAAGGTACTTGGGGTATATTTAAGTTTAGAGGCAGTGATTGCATTTTTCTCTTGGCTAGCTCTTGAACTGGGAACTACTGTTTAGAGGGTACTACCTACTCTTTTAATGCTTATTGCCTCTGAGGGAGATGAGTTTTGTTGTATTAATTTTTGCTAATATGACAGAAAAAAACCCCTCAAATTGATAAATAGCGTATTTGCACTCAAGTGCTGTTGCATGCATTACAAATACCATCCTATGCTTTTCTCTTCTGACACATGTTCTTCCCAGATCACAAACCCATGGCCCCTTTGAGCAGCTTAATTTCTTGTAATGGCATGACACCCACTTAGCAGGAAGTCAGCTTTGTGCATGGATTGTTCCATGTGCCTCCTAAAGGCTAGAAACTACTTCTGACATGAGTCTTTGATTGTTTTAATGTGAAAAGAAAAGAGTGTGGGAGTTGCAAGTAAGGCCCTTATTAAAACTTCCTTTTGTACAAGAGGTGCTCCATAATTGTATCATTTATTTTCCTTCTGCTATATCTTCTAATAAATTAATAAAATATTTTAAAAAATATTTTACTAATTTATTTTCTCTAGTGAGAAAGTACTGTAAATTACCTGAAGCCACTGATTCTTCTCTGTTACCCAGTTTCATAAATCTCATTGGAAACTCTTTAAGGAAACCTTCCTGCAAGGGATAAATGACCTATGTGGGAAATAATCAACATGACTGGGAATCAGTTTTGTAGGAATAAATGTTGAAGTCATCTTATTCCTGTTTAAAAGTGCAATTAGCAAACTTAAATCTTCAGTTAAGATGGAGATGGAAAAGTCTTAAGCAATAGAATCTACTAATTCAACAGTCTTTCATTTAATTTGGTTGTATGGAAAAGTTTGTGTGTTACTTGTACTCAATAAATCTGTCTTATGCTATCACATGGCTTGACATGAATATAGTAATTTGGCAATGCTTTTGATTCGGGTCTTTGTTCGATTGCTATGGTTTTTGTAATTCTTCTCCAGGTTTGTGCAAGGGAGCACAATATAAGCGTTGGCAGGTGTCCAACAGCCTAGGTGGACTGTGTGAAAAAGAGAATTTTTATCTAGTCTGTCTCTTGTTCAGGAGCGGTAAGATGGATGCAGTGCCTGATCAGGTTTTATGATGGTGTAGAAATTTGCCCAAAGGATCAATCCAGTGACTAGCCATTAGGTTGTTATTTCTACCTTTAACCAAGGGTTTGGACCACTGATGGGTGAAAAGTTTCATATCACATATTCATACATTGTAAGGCTTAAATCCTTCCTCTTCTTTTTGAGTTGGAAGAAATTTAACCAGGTACTTCTATTTGCCTTCATCTTCCTCCTTCTCTCTTTATTCTTTTGTTATGACTGAAGATGAGTGTTACTTCCCTGTATCTTAAATGTGAATTCTACTTCATGCCAGTAGAAGGATCACATAGAAGATTTTGTGATCGTGTTAATTACATTGGTTGTTTTTGCAGATGTGCTATTTACTGGGACAGCTGATGGAAAGATTGTAAAAATTGAAGACGGGGAAATCCAAACAATAGCCAGAATTGGCCATGGTCCTTGTGGTGAGTGATGGCTCCTGAACATAGTGTATCTGAAAGTGTCTGGATTGGGGCTTGCATTGATTAAACTGGTGCTCTGTCTGCATTGCTCGTGCATGTGAATATCTTCCTCTATAGAGGTTTGTAGCAGAAGTGTGAATGTATTTGTACGAATGAAATATGAGTGGAAATATATGTGTAAGCACTGGAAGGAACAGCTGAACAAAGGACCAAAAGAATGGGAGTAGGTGCTCTTGATAACAAAGGACTCTGTTCTCATCAGTAAAATTTAGGAATGCAAGTTTATGTCATGAATACAAGGCCTGCAGCATGGATGACTTGTTGGTAGAAGATCCCACATCTAAACACTGAGAGGAAGGCGAGGTTGAAGTGCATCACAAATAACATTCCTTTTCCTGTTAGTCCATCTAGAAAGAGCACATATCCCAAACAAGAAAAAAATGGGCAGCAACCTGGCCTAATATTTATGGAAGCTGACGTCAGCAAGATTCTGAGGTGAAGGGTCACCACATAAAAACTGAGGACTTCTAACCAAGTGTGAGTGAATGAATTCTGAGATAATGTGTGAGTGGAAAAGATGAACTTATTTTGAGATTTTTGAAAATGTCTCCTCCATCTACAGAATTTTGCCTTGAATTTTGTTGTACTAATTTCCCTTCCTCTTGTAAGTAGAGCAGAGGCTTGTGGTGGCCACGTGTGATTTAGCAGAGGTCTTCCATTGGCCGTATTTCCATTTTCTTACCACTAAACAGCAGTTATTTCTTGTTGGATTCCACATCTCTTTCAGAACCACTTCCTTGCTTCATTTAATTTCTGGAGCTGAGTGAGGAAAAACCGGTAGTGGCTTGTTTATTAACAGAACCATTTCTATAAGGAGACTTAACACTGGTCATCTCAGTACTGCCTGGGCAGTCTGAGAAGCCTGGCTGGTGTTTGTTGGGACTGCGGGTGGTTTTGTTTGTGGTAACAATGTAGGAGCTTACTGGAGGTTCTGCAGCCCTGCGTTGGTTACCAGTTAGGTTATGGGCAAGAACTGTTGCTGGTTTTATGTAGCTTGCACTGACACATTCATCATTTTAGCTGTGTAACCTTATGTTGATGTTTACATAATTAGTCTCTGGACTGATTTGGAAGCACTCTCTTGGCTGCCTGACAGGTAGGACAGCCTTGGTGCTGAGTGCTAATGAAGTCTTGCTACCAGCTGGTAGGAAGCTGGATTTCCAGCTGCTGCTTAGGCATGAATGTGGATTGGGATGGATATGACTTTTCACCTTTCCACTGCTCATTTCCATTGGACTTGTTCAGCCTGGGAGAGGTAGGAAGATTGTGCTGCCCTATTTCTTTAGGACCAAAGAGGTAGTGAGGAGCTTTCTCTTGAGTTGGGGAAGGAGTTGGAAAGGCTGTAGCTGACTACCTTCTTCAGAAGTTTCTCTTGCTTATCTTTCAGACTACAAATGTTCTGAAGTTCTTAATCTAATTGAGTCTAATTGAGAACTATTTTTTTCAGATTTGCAGTATTCCCTTTTCTCCTCGTATAGAAGTCTTTGTGTCTTGAGAAACTGGCTGTTTCATGATGGTGTTGGACCTTTCCAGAAAAAGAAAGTTCCAAGATGACCTTGTATTTTTATTTTATTGAAAAAAGAAAGGAAAAAAAACCTGAAGTAAAACTGATTCTTTCTAAGAAGCAGCATTTAGTTAAATCAAATTTTCTGACATTCAGCCCTACTCAGGGCAACTGTTAGCTAACTACCGGCCTGGCACATTGTATGATTATCTCTAGATTGGTGAAAACATGGAGACACCTGGTTCACTCACACCTAGGAAAGTAAAAATGAATGTATGTGGTGCTGGCTGTAGAGTTTTGACCTATGTAGGTAGCCTGAATGCCTTGCATTTATTTCTATTTGGAAAACCATTTTAAAATTGTTTCCTAAGGGACTCGTGAAGATGAGCCAACGTGTGGAAGACCACTTGGCATTAGAGTGGGGCCAAATAACACCCTTTTTGTGGCAGATGCTTATTATGGACTCTATGAAGTTAATCCTGGTACAGGTATGACTTTTCTGCTGATGTGTTCTCTTCCACTGACAAATTTGGGCTTCATTTGTGGTTTTGCCAGACACCAGAGTAAAACAATGCCTACCATCTTTGGAAAGTGGTTTGGAGCTCTCTGGCTGAAATACACCATGCAAGAACTTACTGTTTATTTTCTTGTAGAAATTATTTCCTCTCTCTGTCAGTCTGGATCAGAGTTACCAGTAGTGACATATGCTTTTGGTTGTCAAAATTGGTACCTCAGGATCCATGAATAAAGCTCTGTGTACCCTGATGTGGTTTTCATAATGGGAAAAACTGCTGTCATGTAAAAATTTTATCATGTTTGCTGTGCTTTTGTTTCTGCCTTGGTCTCATTGTGTGGTAGTAAAGAGCTCTTAATTTCTCTGTAACACCAATCTGTGGAACATGAAGAAAGATGTGTTTTTGGTGCAGCTGAAGGTAAAGTGGCTTATTCCTGCCGAGAAAGGCACTGTTGCATTGTGCCCTTCATCGTATGTCCCTGAGACAGAGATCAGTTTTGAGAGCTGTGCTGTCAGAAAGCAATAGTTGCTTTTGATTTTTTTGGCAGTTCACATCTCCAAATTGGCTTTGGGTGGGGAGAGGGAGGCTGCCCAAATGCTAGGTGGGACCTAACTGAAGGGCTCGGACTGTTTGGCTTCAGGAGGTTACGATCAAGGTCTCCCCTTTTGATAACGGACAGCTTCCATATTAGCTCAGTCATGACAAAACCAGTCAAATAAACAAGCCCAAACTCCATGCCCAAAGATGACTTCAATAGTTTTTTTTTTTTAATTTTTTTTGGTTAAGTTTTAGAGAACTTACTTTAATAATTTACCTGGTAATATGTGGCAGGGCTGACTGTGCAGAGCAGCGTAGTGAACCTGTTGATGTTTTAATGTTCAGAAAGTACTGTTCTTTATTGCTACAGATTTGTGAGGAAAGAGGGAGTAGTGATTGGTTTGCCTGCATCCTTTTACAAGGTTGGGACCTGAGTTTGCCCTTGGTTTCATATGAACTTCAGAAACACAAGAAGTCTGGCACTTATCAACAGGGACTATCATCTACTGTTTCAGTTTTTTTCTGAAGAGTATTTTCATATTTTCTCCTGGTCATTCCCATTCAGTGTTGAGTTGTTCCCTTGCAAGCCAAAACCTTACTGCTTAACAGAGGCACAAATGAAAAAAAAAAGTGAAGTATCTGCTAATTTCATGTTAGTATTAAAGTCATTTCTAAGGCAGGACACACTAGAGCTTGTCTTGCTTGTTTGTTTTGGTTTTGTTTTGATTTGGTTTCTTTCTTCTTTTCATATCCAGGTGAAACGAAAATGCTTGTGTCAACCAAAACACCGATTGAAGGTCAAAAGTTGTCATTTTTGAATGATCTTACAGTGACCCGGGATGGGAGGAAAATCTACTTCACTGACTCTAGTAGCAAATGGCAAAGACGAGACTACTTATACTTGGTTATGGAAGGCACGGATGATGGGCGGCAAGTATCCCTTCCCCAAGGCACTTCACTTACTGTAAGCTCAGCTGTATGAATGGACTTCACCACTTTAAATGTTTTCTCTTTACAAACCACCTGTGCAAACACTGCACTGCACAGGAGAGGGTGAGAGAATATGTGGATTTTGCTAATGAGACCTGCAGTGAAATAAAATTCCTCTTTTCCTTCAAGAGGACTTGCATGGAACATCTGTTTTAAAACAGAAGGTGTTAGTATTCCATTCAGCCTAAATCATGACTGCTGCCAATCTCAAGTGGCTTAGTATTTCTCCTGTGTTCATAAACACATGTTTCCTGGCTATTCTGCCTTTTTAACTTAGGTGAAGTGCATGTGAGAGAAGATGCCTGGAGAATGAAACCAAGATGAATAAGTATTTTTCTTCTCTCAAAGCCATATATAATTTTTTCTTTTTAGCCTGCTTGAATATGACACAGTAACAAAAGAAGTGAAAGTCTTAATGGTGGGACTGAGGTTTCCCAATGGTGTCCAGCTCTCTCCTGCAGAAGATTTTGTACTGGTGCAGGAAACAACCATGGCTAGAATCAGGAGGTGAGTCTGACTTTGCTGCAATTATTACTACTCTGTTTAGAGATCGTTTAAATAAATGAATAACAAAAGAAACCCTATACTCTTTCCATGCTTAGTTGGCAAAGGTGTCCTTCCTCAATACTTAGATTTTTCTTTCACTGTAAATGTCTAGACTGCATAATTTTTCCATTGTGGGCTTCATGAGCATAATGGAATAAACTGATGTTTTCTAGGGAGAGGAATGTGGCTGTGCTGTATTTCGTTGTACCAAAATAAGGAAAGACATTTTTACTCTTTTTAAGTTAATTCCTTTGGGGACTTTTAATTAAAACTTAGACTGCTTGAGTTAAGATGTCCTAATCCTACTACCTATAACTTTCAGGTATTACGTGTCTGGGCTGATGAAAGGTGGAGCAGATATGTTTGTTGAGAATATGCCTGGTCTTCCAGATAATATCAGGCTAAGCAGCTCTGGAGGATATTGGGTAGCTATGTCAGCTCTTCGGCCCAATCCTGGATTTTCTTTGCTGGATTTCTTGTCGGAAAAACCATGGATTAAAAGGATGATATTTAAGGTAAAAAGAAATTAAAGAACAAAAAATCACCTTTAGTATAGGAATGGAAGTGATGAGTATTTGTCCTGCTTCCTCTTCATAGGAAAATTTAAACAAATTTTTAGTGCTGTAGTTAGAATTGTTGTGGTTGTCCCCAGGCAGAACTGTCCTTATATATTCATAGGTAGTAAAACTAACATTTATTTCTCGGAGTAGCAGTTACACATCTCTTAAGTTGCCTTCCATCTTGATTTCAGGAAAGAAAAAGAGACTATCTCTGCCCTAGCCATGCAGCAACACTGGGGGAATACTCTGGAATACAGTGTGTCCAGATTTGGGCTCCCTGGTTCAAGAGAAACAGGGAACTACTGGAGAGAGCCTAGCAGAGTGCAACAAAGATGATTGGGGGACTAGAGCATTTATCTTAGGAGGCAAGGTTGAGAGATCTGTGACTGTTTAGTCTGGAGGAAAGAAGACTGTGAGGAGACCTTATCAATATGTATAAATATCTAAAGGGTGGGTGCAAGGAGAATGGAGATGGACTCTCTTCAGTGGTGCCCAGTGACAGGGCAAGGGGCACAAGCTAGAACACAGGAGGTTCCATCTAAGTATGAGGAAAAACCTCTTTACTGCAGGGGTGATGAAACCCTGGAGCAGGCTGCGCAGGGAGGTTGTGGAGTCTCCTTCTCTTGGAGATACTCAAAACCTGTCTGGATGTGATCTTGTGTCATGTGCTCTAGGCAAACCTGCTTTGGTGGGGAGTTGGACTAGATGATCTCTAGAGATCCCTTCCAACTCTAATGATTCTGTGATTTATATTTGGATATGTGAAGACTTCACCTTTGTACCTGAAGTGCCTGAACTGCTTCTTGCCAGGTGTCTGGAGAGCATCTGGGAAGTCTACCTGTTCTAATGAGTACCTGAGACATCCTAGGAGACAATGTGTGTGTTATGTATGCTGCTGGGTGACACTGACTCAGTGTGCCTGTTGTTGTGTCACCCTTTAGGATGAGGACAAGCAAGAATTATGTATTTTATAAGGGATATCCAATGCTAAAGAAATGGCATGGTGCATTTTAAACAATACAAGGACTTGAAAATACTTCCGTTCTCAAGAAAAAAAAGTTGACATTTTAGGTGTTAACGTGTTAAGCCTGTGTAATAGTGTTTACTCAAAATGTGCTTATATTCTTATCTGCTTCTTCCAAGGAGTGTGGAATGGTCTTTGTGTAAGTGTCTGAGATCTAACTGGAGAACAAAACAGTTTGTTGTTAATTTTTTTTTTTTCCCCCTTATTTTTTTTCTTTCAGTTGCTGAGTCAGGAAACCGTGACCAAGTTTGTGCCCAAATATAGCCTTGTTGTTGAACTTAGTGAAACAGGATCCTACAGAAGAAGCTTTCACGATCCCAACGGCGTGAGGGTAGCTTATGTCAGCGAGGCACATGAACACAACGGGTATCTTTACCTGGGCTCCTTCCGGTCTCCGTTTATTTGCAGACTTAATCTTCAGCATGTTTAACTGTCCATCCATGATAAAGGGCCACTGTCCTGGAATACTCCAGAGGTACGAAGGAAGCGTGTGCTCGAGACAGCGTGCGACCGAGGATGGAAAGTCTCTGAACGTGCAGTTGCACTCTTCTGTTGCCGTAGGAAAATGTACAGCTTGCTGTACCTGTCCTGTTCCTTGGCTTGACTGCTCTTGCTTTGGAGTTGGCATGCATAATTATTAATATCTGAGGAGTGTGGTAGGGCATCTTCATATGGTTATGTGCTCCTTAAAGGAAACCCATTGCTTTTCCACACCCAGTCCTGTTTGGAGTCATCTTAAACAGACATCGTCTGTCACCTTTAATGCAACTGTATGTCTCTTTACACTGGAAGGATTTGTGATGTATGGAATTTAATTGTGTATGATTTGGATTGAAGAGGATGCCTCGCATGTGTTTATTTCTGGTTTAGAACCTCCTGTTTAGGAGTGATTATAGTGCATGTTCTAATGTCATACCATGGTGCAGTGGTAGAGACTGCAACATCCAGAACATGCCTAGAAATCTAGTTATACCATTTGGGTTTCTTCAATTCCAGCCTGTGTAATCAACAGCAGACACTACAATTAACTATTAATCAACATGCAGAATCAAATTTGATCATTATCTGTGGACTCCTGTGTTTCTTTATAATGTTGTAGTCAGATGATGAATGAAAGTTGCATTTTCTATTAAAGACTAGTTCCAGTGGGTTTAAAAAGGGTCACTTGTAGTATTTCCTCTGTGTTTACCAGGTCCTGTAAGTCTCCTGTTCATTATGTAGGTGGCCATTCCTGAGAGATGTGGGAGGGAAGGGGGCCAGCTGCAGGAATCCTCTTCAGCATGCTTTTTATGGAGAACTGGTAAAGTTTTTGGGAAAGGTTGGTGTCTGAAAATGAGTGTGAACTGAAAGGGATGAAAGCTTTGATGGAAAATTTCAAGATGCAGTAGTAGCTCATGGATGCTTTCTGACATCTCCAGAGGAAATGGTTTACTTCCTCTGTTAACAGATATGCTGCTTGGTAAATTCAGCAAATGCTTTGGCAACTTGTGGCAGGTGCAGCCTCCGAAACAGACAAAGCAAACAGGGTGTGCTAGAGCGGTTTGGGGCTTGGGCTCACGGTGACTGACTGGTGTCTCAGGGTCTGGACCCTTAGTTAACAGGCTCGGGGTCTAGGCTTGTCTGGGTTTGCCCCCTCAACCAAGTAAATGACCACAGTACACCCTCGACTAGGGTATAAATGGGGTCCCACCTGAGAAGCAGAGGAGTTGGTTTCTCTCAGAGCAGAGGGCCTGGCAGTCGGACCCTCCCCTTGGACACACCATCCAAGGACACTTGCATGGATTGAGGGAGTCTCTGTGGATGGAGCGAGCCTTTGGGTGAGTGATACCTTGGGCACTCTGGTGTGGGAGGTTTCCCCTTGATCAGTGAGTGTGTGCTCAGATTGGTTCATGTTTCCTTAAGGTTTAGGAATTAGTTGTGTGGTAGTTAATTCCCAGCAGCCCCCTGCACTGGCACTTGGTCAGGAGTACTGAGCAGCTTTGGTTGCAATAAACCCCCATTCTGGACAGAGGCTGCTGTTGGGTTTGTGGGTGCGCCTGTGACACAACTACTGCAAAGGAAAGGCTGTGCTGTCACACTTGAAATAAAAGGTTTTGCATCCTGAAGAACTAAGGGGGTTACTTCAGTATGATTTGAGTGGATTGATTTGTGTTTTGGGATTGAAGAACTCGCTGCTCTCTCTTTTTCTGCCACTGGGTGATAGTCAAACATAAACTAAGGCTATTGCTCAATTTCCTCACCTTTTGAAAAGGAAATGAAGATTTGCTTGATATTATAATGAAAAGCACCAGAGATGGGAAAGATGATGTTAAAAATGTCATCTGCTTTCACTGGCTGTCTGCACTTGTCTTTATTAATGGAGGGATGTGCAAATGAAAGTGATTGTTTCCTGTCAGTGCCTCTGTCATCTTGTTCCCTGTTACTACCAGGCTGAAGCAGTCCTGTGGCAAGTACCTGATGGCCACTGCATCAGGCTGACTTGTTCCTGTACAGGCCAGGTGCTGCAAGCCCTTCTTAACCTGGTGCTTAATGATTTGGGAGGGAGCTCGGTAAGAGGCAAAGGAAATGAGCTGCTGCAGTCTGACCTTTGGTCCAGCTGAGCTCTATCTTAATAGTTTGTGGGCAGAGATGGAGTGGTAAGTTTGAAAGGCTGGAGAGGTGTGACCTGGCTAGGGGGAGGAAAGACTTGTTGCTGTGGGAATTCTGAAGAAGGGCTGAGAGTGGGATGTGCTTGCAATGTCCTTGTGGGAAAACCCAGTACAACACAGGCTTCTTTAAACAGCAGCTGGTTAGCATTGTTCTACCAGCCTTTGCCACTATTTGTCCCATTCTGGTGGGATATGGAAGTTGAACTTGATGGGATCTTAAACTGGGGTTGCAAAAACAAGTCTTGTGTGGTTTGTTTCATGCTGATGATTTGGTAGCCTTGGAGCAAGCACAGCTTTGCCTGTTGTTGCCACTAATGGTTCATTTGCCAAAGTATCTGAATAACTTGTATTCTCTCTTGTAGTAGACCTCTAATGTTTTGTCATGCCAAATGTGATGGCTTTTGTGACTAATTCCTTTTTAAGACACTGTCTCTAAAGTTAAATGGGAAAGAAAATAACTTTTAGTGCTGCTGATACTCAAGAGGGATAAGATGTATGAAGATTTGCCTCTTGGGAGTGTTTTGGTTTTGATCCTTTTCCTACTCTTTCACTCCCTCACTCCTCCCTGGCCGCTGTTGAAGACTAACTTAGTATACTGATGATCCTATGGTACCACCAAAAATGTCTCTTTTTTTTTTTAGTTCTCTCTGAGCTCTGTAGCAAGTGCAGCAAACCCAGAGGTGATGTAAATAGCTTTCTTTTCTCGGGAAAGGGGAAGAGAGAATGCCAAATATGAGATGTATCTAACAGAGTGTGTCTTTGGTGTGACTTTTGAGCAGTCAAGTCTAAACTGACTGACAAGACAGTGGCTAGGCATAAATGTTTCAGGGACAGGTTAAAGAACACTAGAAATGGTTAATCATGTCAGAACTGAAGCTCTGAAGCAACATCCCTTAACCTGAAGATAGCTAATACCCTTATGCACTGGGTCAGTTGCCTTTTGAGCTCATCTCTTAATCCTCTGGTAGCAGGGAGTGTTGTTCTGCCAAGTGCCACAGTCAGGAAAGAAGGCTGGACATCATCGACCTGTGCACAAGACTCTTCCTGTGAGGAGCAATTTGCCTATAGAATCCAGCAAGTGAATGGTGAAGTCTACTGCTGTAGTATGACAGAAGTTGAGCTGATGCCTTGGGCACTTGGATTCTTTGCTGGCCCTGACATCTCATGGGAGTTCAGTTGGTACTTCTTTCTGGCAGGTGGTACAAGTTTTTTAGCTGGCCAGACCTCTCCAGCTGTGAAGAGTGGGCCTCTAGCTACAGCTGCATGAGAAATTACTGTGGGCAGACAAAGGGCAGGCTCTGCACTGAGGGCAGTATGTGAATTCTGGGAGTAGTGTTCAGAGGCAAGCAGGAATTTGTGCCTATAAAAGTCTTTATAGCTTCTGATTTCTCGCCCTGCCTGTCATTGTGTCTGCCCTGGGCAACAGAAATTTTTCGTTGTTCTTGACTGTGCTTCATTGGAAAGTAGGTGAATAGCTGTCCATCTAAAGGAGTTTGTTTAAAGGTTAAGCCTTTGGACAGAGTGTGCAGTTCTCAAATTCATTTCTCAGAATGAATAAAGCCTATTTGTCCAGCATCTACAAACAGAAAGTTCACTGGCTACAGGTCCAGTCAGTCAGCAGTTCCCTTAAAAGACCACTGAAGTCTGTAATGCACCACATGTAACCTGTGGTAGGTGACACAACTTAATAACATTTTAAGCAACAAACTTTGCATGTTCACAGATTGTTTAACTAGGCCATTGGTATTTGTCATAAGAACCTTAGCATTTTGTTTTATCTGGAGATTTATGGACACAAGTGTGGGTCGGTCTTTTCCTCAGAGGAAGGTGATCTGGCTGTCTCCTGAGTTCTGATAGTGATATGAAACTTGTCTGCAAGGTTTCTGAGTCCTGTGCTTGGCCCTGCAAGCTAGAGCAGAAACCAAATGGGATGGTGGCATGGGGAGGCACTCAGGTCTAGAAGAGCTGGTAGGCTTGATGCTTCCTGGTGAGAGAAATGTGTGGCCTCAGTCTGGTGATGCTTTCATGCATGGCCACTAAAATCGAAAGGAGGCCAGTTACTGTCATGATGGCTACAACATTGGTGGGGGACCTGGGTGGAGCTGCAGTACCAGAGAAAGGTGGTGGTTGTGCAGTTTCTGGATCTTACCACATGGATCTGAATGCAGAATCTGCATACCTCCAGTCCAAGGAGACCCAGAGTCTGCAGAAGCTGAAAGTAGTGCCTTTTCTGAGCTCAGATGGTGTTGACTCACATTCCTGCTGCTGTAGTGGATCCTGACAGTCCATGCTTTGTATACAGAAGTGGGGTTGTCTTCTGTAAAACCCAGATGAAGCAGGTTGACTGACACACAGCTCTTCCATTACTCAGCATAAGGGGTGCTTAAGTACAGTATTTTCATAGAGGCTTGTGTGCATCTAGTCCCTGACAGTTTCTCAAATGCAATCTTCTCAGAGTAATGCAGCAGCATTTAAATGCCTGTGGAGTGAACAAGCTGGCATAAACTCCTCTTGGTGCTCCTGTGAATACTGCTTTTATGGGCTTGTTCCACTTCCAGAGAAGTGCGAGTCAGTGTCATTGCAGTTTCAGATGGATGGTGACATATCTGCCTTGAGCAACAGGGAAAGCTGGAACAAGTCAGCTCGGAAAAACACCCGCTCTGTCTTCTCTCTTGATAGTGTCAGTGCAGGAACATGACACTTCTGCAGATCTGAGGATGGCTTTTCTCTAGCATGGGCACATCACCCCACTGGAAGAAGCAGGAGCATTCACAGGAGTATCCAAAGATCTTGTCAGGGCAAGTTTGCCTTTCAGTGGCAGGAGAAAGGGTCTGCAGTTCCCTGTGAAGGGAGGAAACCCACTCTGTACAACTCCCAGAGGAGCTGGAGGGTGCTTACTATGTCTTACCCAAGCTTACTGTGCAATGGACTATGGCATGTGGGAGAACAGTGCCTTGTCTGCTGAAGGGCATGGGGAAATCTTTGCTTTAGTGTAAAGCCCTGCAGTAAAACAGCCTAAGGCAAAGGAACTGAGCTGGAGTGCACCACAGCTGTGCATTTTAAAGATAACATTTTGATTTGCCATGTTGGTGGAACAGATGTTTCTGCAGGGCACAAATATCAAGAAGATTTTGCTGTAGCTATTTAAAATGCTGTTCCACAGCTAACTGCTCTGTCCTTTTTCTGGAGCAAATTTCTCCTGTAGCAGAGCTGCTGGAAGATAACTCATGTATGCTCCTGACACTTCTGTGCAAAGGTTGGTATCTCAGAGTAAACAGCTGATGAAAGTGATTGCAAAGCCTTAGCATAAATCTAATTCCTTTAAATCTGAGTCTGCTTTGTGTCAGTAACCTTTGCAGATGAGATAATGACCTCCTAAGCTTCCTGATCAGTCTGCTCAATGATCACAACAGAGACCTGATGATGCTGACACTTGGACCTTCTCATCTAGTTTGCTTAGAAAACACATGGCTATGAAAGAATAAATCCATGGCACTGCTAATTTTTGCTGCTTGCTTTGAGGTAAGAACTGAAAAATTTAGCAGTAAGTGATTATAGTTTGCTACATACACATTATTTATTTATTTCTTCTCCCAGCCTGAAGAAGTCATGTCTCCCCTTATCTAGCTGCTGCCAGTTAAACCGTGTCTTGGTTGTGTGCAGCTGCGTGCATGACTCTCCCAGCTGTCATCACGTCCTGGAAGTCAGTCAGGTTGTGAAATTGGATACAGCTGGTATAGAAAGGCTTTCCAGATCCTTAATGTTGAGCTGCTGACGTGAAGAGAATGTCAAGTAGAAAGTCTGTCAGTTAACAATGTTTTATATTTTGGTGACAGGCAGTTTGCTTCCTATGCAATTTAAAAAGCGTGAGTGTGAGAGGAAATCCTTGCGTGGTAAAGCTTGTGAGCAAATACAGATCTCCATCTGAGGACCTCTGGGCACTGAAGTTTTGGTGACACTCAGGCCGGCTTGTGTAGTGTGCATAAAGGTCTCCAGGTGTGCAGCCAGTCCTTCCATGTGGCAGACTGTTAGGGATCTCTTGTTCAGATGAGGGCTAAGTATCCTTGTAAGAAGAGGAACCAAGAAACTATGTTGTGCACTGAGCCCAGTGCATTCAGCATACTGGGGAGAGATCTGAAGCTGAAGGAAGCAGCTCTTTCAACCTTGTTTGTAGCATTCCTGCATGAACCCATACCTCTGAAACAACATCTTTGGTTGTCTCAGAAGCACTTAATGGCACTGCTAGGATTATTCCCTTTTTTTCCGGTACCTGGGTCTGGCAAGAACAACTTTCCCTTCTCTCCTTATGCTCTAAATCTTTACGAGAAATATGTATTTTATTTAATTGCTTTTGTAGCCTGCTATAGATGTCAGAGCATTAGCAAGCTCTGCAAGGATATGAACTCCCCGGAGTGTACTGGTGAACAGTTAACCTTGCTGTAAAATGTAGCAAAGATGCAGAGGGCAGAGGCATTGGCTTCGTGACTACTGCGTGTCATTGTGATTAAATGGTTTGTAGCTGCAGTTCTTTAGGTCAGTGCTAGCAGTGTCCTCTTGATGCAAGACTCTTCAATTGCCCAAATCCTTCCTGAGCAAAGTGCTCTGGGGTGGTACAGAGAGTTCTGTTGACTTTAGCTCTGCTTCTTTCTTTGGTGCTTGTGATAACTCTGTCTCCTTGGGGGTATGATGGATGCTGCTGTTCCAATGTGCCTTTCTTCCTGTAATGTTACAGCTGCAGCCAAGTGCTTACTGTAAACATAAGGGTAATCTGTCTTCAGAAGGTTTGGCTCCTTTTTCAATGTCTTGGTTGCAACAAGCTCATCAGTGTTGCAGTAAATGCTGGCAACAATTTCATGTGAAACATGTTTCCAAATAAACCTGTTTGGATAGAGAGGTCCAAACGATTTTGCTGCATTTTTCCTTGAGAGAGCAGCAAGAGCATGCTGGGTTTGTCAGCCAGCATGATGCCAGGTTCACCCGGCTTTAACTTCTCTTTCTTTGACAAATGGAGTACTGACTCAGCGAGGAGACTGAGATGAAGCCCTTAAAGCCCCTGGCATAAAGGGTCACATGTGGTGTTTTGTTGTGTGCTTACTGCCTGCGTGGATCTCTGCACGAACCTAAGCTCATTGTGTGCTGTCTCATCATCCCCGCTGTGGCATGTGGAAAGGCTGATGGCATCTGTTACAGAACACTAGGCTGTCCTGATGGCTGAAGAAAGAAATGTTGACCTGTCTGGCCTGTTCTGGGCCAGGCTGTCTGAAGCTGACAACCTAGTTGGAAGCCAGCTGAAGTGGAAGAGGTATTAAGACCATTGCTAACCCCTTTAAGATTCCTCCTGCCTCCTCTTGCCAACTTACCTGTGTCTTGGCTTTCCCACTTTCTTGGCAACTTCAGCTGCCATAGTTGGCTTTCTTCTTCCTTGTCTTTGGCATCAGGCTGTCAGTGGTGGATGGTGTGATGGATGAAAGTAGTACCACACTCCATACATCCATTACCTTTCTGGAGGTTTCTTTTTAGCATTTTCTTCCCCCCCCTCCCCCCCCCCCCCAGAAGACTGCTGCCCTGCAAAATAAGATGCAGTACAGCTGCCTCTCCTCTCCAGCACTGGATGCTGAATTTGAGCTGCTGCCACCTGCTCATCACAAGTGATGTTTCTGAAGCGGAACTTGAGATTTGCCCATCCTGAAAAGCTTTGCTTTGGGATTACTTGGAGCAGAGACCTCAGCTGTACTGTTAATAGATCCATCTGTCTTAAGATCTGTGGACCTCAGCCTGGAGCCCTTCACTGGCTTTTCCTGACAGAATAGGCTCCAGCCCTCTGATCATCTTTGTGGCCCTCCTCTGGACTTGATCCAACAAATCTATTTCATTCTTGTGTTGGGGACTCCAGAGCTGGATGCAGTACTCCAGGTGAGGTCTCACAAGAGTGGCGAAAGGGAGAGTTGCCTCCCTCAACCTGCTGGCCTTGCTGCTCTTGATGCAGCCCAGGATGTGGTTGGGCCTTTCTGGGCTGTGTTTGCACATCGATGGCTCATGTTGAGCTTTTCATCAACCAGCACCCTCAGGTCTTTCCCCTCAGAACTACTCTCAATCCACACTCCACCCAGCTTGTACTTGTGTTTGGGATTGCCCTGATCCAAGTGCAGGGCCTTGCACTTTGCCTAGTTGAATTTCATGAGGTTGGCATGGGCCCACCTCTCCAGCCTGTCAGGGTCCCTATGGATGGTGTCCCTTCCCTCCAGTGAGTTGACCATACCACACAGCTTGGTGTTGTCTGCAAACACTAAGGCTGCACTTGATCCCACTGTCCATGTCGCCAACCAAGATGTTAAACAGCACCTGTCCCAGTACTGATCCCTGAGGGACTCCACTCATCACTGGTCTCCACTTGGACATTGAGCCATTGACTGCAACTCTGAGTGCAACCATCCAGCCAATTCTTTATCCACCAAGTGTCTCTCTAATTTAGAGACCAGGATGTCATGCAGGACAGTGCTGAAGGCTTTGCACAAGTCCAGGAAGATGATTTCCTTTTCCACTGACCCTGTAACTGCACTGTAAAAGGCCATCAAATTTGTCAGGCACAATTTGCCCTTGGTGGTGCCATATTGGTTGCTACCAGTCACCTGCTCATTTTCCATGTGCTTTAGCAGAGCCTTCAGGAAGATCTGCTCCATGATCTGGCTGGGCACAGAAGTGAGACTGACTGGCCTGTAGTTTCCCAGGTCTTCCTTTTTTTTCCCCATTTTTAAAAATGAGGGTGATGTTTCCCCTTTTCCAGTCAGTGGGAACTTCACCAGACTGTCATGACTTTTCAAGTGTGATGGAAAGTGGCTTAGCAACTTCATCCTCCAGTTCCCTCAGGACCTGCAGAGGGATCTTGTTGGGTCCTGTGGACTTGTACATCCTCAGGATCTTTAGATGGTTTTGAGCATGATCTTCACTACAGTGGAGAGATCTCTCTTCTCGCAGTCCCTGCCTTTGCCTTCCACAACTTGGGTGGTGTGGCTGGAGCCCTTGCCAATGAAGAGGCAAAGAAGTCACTGAGTGTGTCAGCCTTCTCCATATCCCTCATGAGGTTTCCTGTTTCCTTCCAGAGAGGGTCCACATCCTCCCTAGCCTTCCTTTATCACTGACTGACCTGTAGAAGTTTTTCTTGTCCCTTGATGTCCCTGGCCAGATTTAATGCTGTCTGGGCTTTAGCTTTCCTGACCTGATCCCTGGCTGCTCAGACAACTTCTTTGTATTCCTCCCAGGCTACCTATCCTTGTTTCCACTCTCTGTAGACTCTGTTTTTTTTATTTAAGTGTGTCCAGGAGCTCCATGTTCATCTGTGCAGACCTCCTGGCCTTCTTACCTGCTGCCTTTTTTTTTTTTTTTTTTGGGATGCATTGCTTCTGGGCTTGGAGGAGGTGGTCCTTGAATACTGACCAGCTTTCTTGGGCTCCTCTCCCCTCCAGGGCTTTCTTCCATGGTATTCTACCAAGCAGACCTCTGAAGAGGTCAGTCTGCTCTCCTAAAGTCCAGAGTAGTGAGATTGCTGCACACCCTCCTTGTTACACTAAGGATCTTGAATTCCCCCATTTCATGGTCACTGCAGCCTCAGCTGCCCTTGAGCATCATGTTACCCACCAGCCCCACCTTGTTGGTCAGGACAAGGTCCAGTATAGCACCTCTTCTCATTGGTTCCTCTACCACCTGGAGGAGGAAGTTATCTGTGTATTCCAGGAATCTCCTGAATTGCTGGTGCCCTGCTGTACCATCCTTCCAACAGATACCAGAGTGGTTGAAATCCCCCATGGGGACCAGGGCTTGTGAATGCAAAGCTGCTCCAATCTGTCTACAGGGGGCCTCATGAGCTCAGTCTTCCTGGTCAGGTGGCCTGTAGCAGACCCCCACTGTGGTATCACCTTCCCCTGCCTTCCCTTTAACCCTGACCCATAAGTTCTCAGTCAGCTCCTCATCCATCCCCAGGCCAAGCTCCATGGAATCCATCTGGTCAGTGACACAGAGGGCAACACCCCCTCCTCTTCTCCCCTGCCTGTCTTTCCTAAAGAGCTTGTACCCATCCATTCCCTGTAGACATGCACACATCTCTAACTCCTCTTGTTCCTTCCCGATGCTCCACACGTTTGCACAGAGGCATTTCAGTGGGGCCCCCATTGAAACCGACTTACTGGCTGGAATGTTTACTGGCTGGAATCCATTCTCTGGCACCTCACGTGCTCTCTCGCTGGCCTGCGATGCTTCTTCAGGGTCAGGGCATCTATTTCTAGCACTGGCCTCAAAGTGGGATGAATTGAGGATCCCTTCCCCGGCAACTCCTTACTACATTGGTCAGCCTGTGGACAAAGATGTTCTCCCCCTTCTCTGACAGATGGACTCCATTAGTCACCAGGAGACCGGGTTTCTCCAAGAGAGTCCCATGGTCCAAGCAGCCAAAGCCCTGGCTGTGACACCCCTCCTGTAGCCATTTATTAATTTTCCCAATTTGGTCAGCCCTTTCAAGCCCTTCCATTTGACTGGGAGGACTGATGAAAAGACTACCCAGTCCCCTGAGACCTTCACCGCTGCTCCTAGGGTTCTGCAGTCCTTGATACTCTTGAGGTTGCTTCTGGCTGTATCAGTGGCGCTCAGGTGAAACAGCAGCAACAGATAGTAGTCAGTGGGATGTACCAGGTTTGGAAGTCTCTCTGTGACATCCTTGATACAAGTCCCTGGTAAGCCAGGAGCTCATATATCTCACAGCTCACTCGGGGACAGGAATCGGGTGATCACTTCTGGCTTTTCCTCCTGTACTTACAATGGCTCTCATTCATTTTCATCCCTCACTATGCAAACTGGGATTTTTTTGGTGTATTTCTTTTTATGTAGAGGGGTGACCAATAGTCGCACAGGTTGGTTTTCTGGTTCAGCTGCAGCACCTGCCAGTCTGTTTTTAGATCCAGAGACCTCTTCCCCTTGAGAGCACTGAATAGTGTTGAAAAGGACTTGGTAGGCACGGGCCACACCCCAGCACACTGCAGCGATTTCTGTCTCTGGAACTGCCAGGTTGACAACATACCTTCCCAAATATTTTACTAGTTTATCAGGATTCTGTACTTGCTCGGGGTGAAATTCCAAAGCACTAGAGGTGACCACTGTCCTAGATACTTGCCCATACTTTCCCACACACCCTGCCACTCATAACTATTCAGGCTCAGGGCAGATCTCTGGGTGGTATTCTTGAAAAGTTTGTGTAACCCTAAACAAGACCTGGGTCACATTCAGAAGACACAGCAACAAGAGCATGTTGCCTTGGACATCCCAAGGATATTCAAAATTCTCAAAAGCTGAGAAAGTCTTACCCTCTGTCTTACCCATAGGCTGGGTGAGATTGCTAATCAATGACAAGGCTGCCTACACGTACCAGCTTAACCTCATGAGCAGTGCTATTATCATAAGTTGACAATATACAGTACAGCAACACAAAAGTTCTGACCTGTTTCCCAGAGATGATAAACATGACTACAGGGAATACATAAGAGTACATACGGATTTACAGAATGCCACCATGCAAAAAAAAATAAAAATAAAGGCCCAGCATTATGAACATGCACTATGTAATCAATACAAAAAGTCCGTATAACAAAACTGGTTTAACACACTTTGGTCAGGTCTGTCATTATCCCAACCCTTCGTGCCCCACGTTGGGTGACAAAAAGGACTGTCGCGGTTTAGGCCCAGGCAGCAACTGAGCACGGTGCAGCTGCTTGCTCACTGACCACATCATCCCCTTCACCCCCTTCCCAGTGGGATGGGAAAGAGAATTGGGAGAAAAAGGCAAAACCCTATGGGTTGAGGTAAGGAGAATTTAATAGAACAATGCAAGGAGATAAGAAACAACAGTAATAACAACAGCACCAATGAATACGTAAGATGAATTCTATAATCCACAGTGCTCACTGAAACTGCCTGACCCTGACTCAAACAAAACCTGTGCTACCCCTGCTCTTATACTGTGGGCAGGACATCAGTATGGTATCGAATATCCCATTGGCTGCTTCAGTTGACTATCCTGGCTGTGGTCCCTCCCAGTTTGGTGTGAAAGTTAAACCTATCCTAGCAGAACCCAGGACAACTATAAAACTGGAGATCAAGAATTAAACTTCTGAATGAGCCACAACAAACAGGACTTTTACCCGAGTATTTACAGCAAAAGTCTTCTTTCTCTAAAACATGCTGCAGGCACTTCTCCAGAAGACGTGTCATTTAACCAACCTCTTGACCACTGAAATTAGACAAATGAACTATTCTGCAAGAGAACACTTGAGGATTTCTAAGTTCAAGAGATGGCCTGGTAGGTTCATCAGACTTGAATACTGGAAGAAACAAGCCTACCTAGAGCAGTCATTCTTCACTCAGGTCTTGTCCTAACACTCCTCAAAAATATACAGGTCTAGTGAGGAGGGAAATGGGCACACAGCAGGTTCTTTCTCCTAGTGAGTCAGGACCCTGCTACACATTCTGGTCTTAAACTTCTCTGAAAGCAGAACAATGGACAGTTTGAATAAAGACTGACTTTTTTTCTTCTTCAAGAACAGAAGGTGATTCATCTTTCCAAGCCAGTGAATGTACATGGAACTCAGGTTATAAGGAGAATCCTAACTAACCTTGGGGAATGGGACATTATAGAGTCACTAGTGTAGGAAATTACATGGAATAATGCAGGCATTCGAGGAGACCCCAACATTTGTAACTTTACTTCATAAATGCAGTTCTAGGACACACTTGAGCTAGAAGACTCGAGGCTGTATTCACAAGGTGCATCTCTCACTACTATGAAATCCACAGAAACAGATTAAAGTAACTATATCCCAGAGATTGAATTTAGAGCAATCAGAAACACGAGCAGATAAAAGAAAAGCAGCTTGCATTTTAATGGAGTTTGGTTTTGCAGACAAGGCAAAATTTTCCAGATGGATAGATGGGATGGCAAAAAAGCAAGTGTGAAAGTGCTTGAGGGAAAAAAGGCACACAGAGCCAATAAACTGTTCTGGTTGTTCTGTTTCGAAAAATAAAATCAAGCAGAACATGTTATGGGTATGAACATAACATTCTATGAAGTTTCTCGACGCAACTGGAAAGAAAACAGCTTGGGAGCACTTTCCAAAGGCTTGTTCTGCTGAGGCAGTAACAGGCCTGATTTAGAGTCCTCCAAAAATTTCTTCTGCATACATATCAAAGAGTTCCTTCAATATAATGTAATGGAAATTCCTATACTCAACTTCATCACAGCTCTTCTGCTCATAACTTTCCTAGGACAGAAATAAGCACACAGCAACACCACTTTTCTTACTATTTTATGACAAATATCCAGACACACACCTACAAACCCTGACCAAGGCAGATATGCCTAAAAGCAAGAGTGATCAAGACTAAGAGTCAAGTACTTCTATCAGGACAGTAAAGACCTCACAAGATATCTCGAGAGAGTAAAGAAAGGTGAAAAAAGTAAGATTAAAAAAAGAAAGCATGAATGAGAAAAATGTATTCATTGAAACACAGAGACAATCCCAACCACAGATAGACTAAGACAAAGTACTGAAGTAATAAATCCAAAAAACCCTACATTTCAGCAGGATTAAAGATTCTTAAATCCCATCCCTTAAAGGATTAATTTCAAGCTTTGTTTTTTAAACAACTGAAAACTTGAGATGCTAATGAGGTAGTCACAGAAGCTACAGTGCAAAGGCACATGAAAGACAGACAGGGACCCTGCACTGCTGGAAAGAGAGGCAATTCCTGTCTGAACCTAATGAATCTTCTGATGCTACAAGACAGACAACCTGCAGATAAAAATATGGGCTGCTAAGGAGGTTTATGCTGAGATGCTAATGCAGGTGGATTTTTTGTTTTAAAATGCTGGACAATTGAAACACTACTTTTACGTGCAACACAGTCTTATTTATTTTGGAAGAACACCCAAGCTTAATTGCAGCCTTCTTTTTTCAAGCTACAAAACAAGGCTTCACTTTTACAGCTTAGGAACATTAAAGTGTTTAAGTTAGTGCTCCTTCACAATAATTATTAAGGCATTCACACATTGCTGAGATCAGGCAAATAATATCAAAAGAGAGAGAGACTTAACTATTATTAAGCACAAGTACCAGCTCTGTAAACTTTTTTTAGCTTTTTGGTAGCTTTCCTCTAACACTGGAACCATAGTTTCTGGCAGCAGTTTCTTCTTTCAAAGGTACTCAGTAAAATGAAGAGACATTTCCTTTCAAAACTTAAACTTCTGTTAACATGAGAAACAAGAGCTAGGCTTACCTTATCAGCACACATTGCCACTTTAATATCTTGTTTTGTAATCTCGTAATGTCTTATATTCCGCACGTAATTCCCAACCAATTTTAAGATGTCTGCAGATATGTATTCTAATACTGCCACGATGTAAACAGACACTTGGTGGTCAATTTTGTAGCCTAGAACTTCCTGGAAGGAAAAAAAAAAAAGCATTCTGCTGTTACTCAGTTGATAAATATGCACCATAGGTTACAACTAAAAACAGTAAACTATTCAAACATTCACCACAAATTCACAGTATTTCAGCAATAGAAACACTGCAGTCTGCAGGCCTAGAGAAGAAATGGTGTCACTGTAGATGCTGCTTATTAACTATGGAAGTGACAAGAGCCAACAACTGTCCCCAAAACCTCACTTAAACATTTAGGGCTATTTCCCTAAGTTTCGTGAGCTTTTTTAGTCAGGCAAAAGGAAACAACGACAATCAAATTCATAGCAAATGAAGTTTTGGCTTTGTTTGTCTAATAGACAATTAAATCATTTTTAAGTGAAGATTAAATATATACAGTTGACTGAAACAGAACATTTAAAAGTATGTACCCAAAGATATTCTTAATCCTTTTGTTTACATTTCAGGCAGCATACAGATATTATATGAAACAATGGTCTCAACTTCTAATTGCATTCTAAAAGCAAGATCACATCACTGCTTACCTTTAATAAGGGATGGATTTTTTCTACTGGGAGAGATAATGGATTTCTTCGTTTCCTCTTCTCAATAGCAGACTGGGCATCAGCTATTGCCCACTTATCAATAGGATGAGGAAAACTCTTTTGAACACGATCCTTAAAAAAAACAGGACTGAAAGGTAAACTCACAATCTGAATGAGCTTGACCATTTTACTACATTATCAAGTCACTTTTCAATACTTAACAGATGAATGTTTACTAATGTCAGTATTGCAACTGTAGAAGCTTGTACAACACGTAAATTTTATCATTTTGGTACATGCTGCTCACTACATTCACAAGGCTGCATCAGAATATCATTATCATATTGCTCAGACTTTGAGAAATGCGAGAATTAAATTGCTGATGCAGGGACAATTTGGACCCCTTGTGCATGTGCCTGGTAACTCAGCATTTTAATTCTACCACTTTGTTAGAATGGTCTCAGTGAGATTATAGGAGTTTTGGGCTTCACCTATACTGATCAGTACATGGTCCAGATCACACACATGCAAACTGTTCAGATGATGGCAACAACCATAATATGGAGAGAGAACGTACAACAGCACCAGCATATTCTAATACAATTTCACAGTCTACAATTGCCTCAGCTTATTTACTCTCTCCAGTAGTCAGGGTGTCTGTGGACAACTAAACTCTCCCATGTATTTAACAACTCTCCTGTTGGAACTCTCACACTCTCCAGAGATTCAAAAGCTTCACCATTTTTGGTGGCCCCAGCCTTCAGAAATGCCAGACATCTAATTTCTCAGATAACTTCACGTTTTCTTTTTTCAGATCACAGTTCCCGCTGACTGTTTCGGTTGCAAGTGCTTGCTTACGTAACTATGACCCTCATTTGAGCAACCATGAAATGAGGAAGATGAAGTTAATGACCACTTATAAAGAGCTGGTAGATGACAAAGTACACAAACAAAAACTTCATGACAAAAAACTGGGACAGAATAAACTTCTGTAAAGGTGGTGCCCAACTTTACCAAGTATAGGCTTTTCTTTTTCTCCCTTCAACATAACACTTGTGCAAAAGGAAAGCAGAGGCACTACCTAAAAAGTCTCATTCACTATCTAATCCCAGTTCACTCCCCTAATATAATCCAGCCTGCTGATTGAACAATGAATGTGTCCTGCGGGAAAAATAAATGTGTGGGACCATATAATTAAAGACAGCATCATTACACATGAACACAAAGGGGATAAACTGAGGCTGCCTGATCCTCTCTAACACTTGCATTTCTCATCCTGACTTCACAGACATAAGACTTATAATGCAACACTGCATCTCAAGTTTTTTTGTTAGCATTGTTTAAAACATAGCTTTAAACAAATCTTCCACAAACCTCTTGTCTCTTGAGCTGCCAGACTAGACTGATGTTACAAAACAGGCTGGCCATTAGAGGGGACACTGGAACACCATCAGAGGTGTCAATGTGCAAAAGAAAAGAGGAAGGATGAAATTTATGAATCTTGAACTCAGAGATAGCTACCATTTTTTTTTTTTAAGTGGTTTTTGGGTGGGTTTTTTTTTTGCCATTAGTCCACTTTGTTCAGAACATGAGGAAGTTGCATCTTAGTTTGTTATCTAACCCGGCACAGGCACAGCCCCTGAGAACTAGAAACCAATAGGCACACTTCACATGGAGTCTGTAGCTTGGCACCAAAGTCTTCAAGTCACAGTTAAGCACAAAAGGCTACCAAGAAATTAATGGGCTTAGAAGTTTAACTCCTTTAGCTTAACTTATTTCTCAGGTGCAGAAACTTTTTTCAGATCAAGCCCTCTTCTCAAACATCAAGTTGCTCTACTGAGCAATAGATGTTGTAGATCTTTAAAAAGACAATTTTAAGTGAAGAAGTTTCTGTAGAGAGCAAAAAAGTGTTCCTCAGCTCATTCTGAGAAAGCAATTGCACTACTTTTGTTCAAACTTATGGGATAGCAGGGGGTACACTGGCCTAAATCACCATGCTGAGAAAGCAGCACAGAGCCTCAATCTAAGCAGCTATAGTTTGCATGCAGTATCAGCGGGTGGGGGGGAAGCTTTTGAAAGGAATCAGTTTTATGTACACAAGTTACACTCGCCATCCATTATACACCAATACAGTTCAGAGATAGCTTTACTGTGCACTGAACAAGAAATTCCATTGATAGGAACGTTAGCTATTAGGTAACTCAGCAGGCTTTACACAGGTTCTGCTACATAAAGTTATATAATTACTGCTTTCCTTTTTACCTTGTGAAATGATTAATATCTTAACTTTTCATCTAACAGTTCAAATCATTACAGATTTATAATAATTATTCTCTATACCTCTACATCCAGAAAACTTCTCGGCTGGGCTTGGCACAACATATTTAACAACTGGAGAATCAATTCCTCCACATACTGCAACGCATCTTCAGTAGAGGAAAGTTTAGGGTGGACTTGCACCTGAACCTATAGAAAATAGAAGAATTCAAGCTTTGAGTTTTGCTCTTTCCCAAACAACATGTTTTGCTTGCAAAAAAAAAGAAGACAAAAGAACGAGCCAAACAGGTCAGAAAAATCCAATGCAAAACCTAGTTCTATTTAGAGCTCCACAGATAAACATGAGTTAAACACTCATTTATACCAGACAAATACAAACCTCAAATGTTAAATGCATTCAAATTGCTGTAAGTGACATTTCATGTCAAGAAAACCGCTAATTAATAAAAGTGCTTAGCAGTGCAATTAAAAAAGTGTTTTAAAACCCTGCATAGATTTATCTTTCTCCCTTAGCTCTTAAACCACTGTTAGTACAAGACATTTTAGACATGGAGTTTTCTCCCTTTTACAAGTCATTGTCACTCTATAATAAGGAAATAATTATTTTTTTTTTCCACACAGAGCACTATAGAAACAGCAGTGATTTCAGGAGTATTTAACCTTCAAATTCTTTAATCCGTTCTCAATTAGCTCTCACCAAAATAAGATCAGTTTAGAAGTTTGATTTCATACTGATTTTTTTAAAAAGATAACAGCTTTAAAGTTAAAAAAAAACCATTCAACAAAAAGGCCACGGTCTTATCCTAGCATTAAGTGGCAGTAGTGAGTTTCTGAAAGTTCTGTCCTCATATGTTTACTTGTAAGTCATAAGTGTCTGTAAATTCTCACTGGGGTAAATCCACTGAGGCACAATCCTTCTTGCTCCTCTGATTATTTTCCCAGACAGTCATTTAACTTCTGAAACAAACCTCCTGTATAGCTTTCCTTTGTACTTCTGTAGTTCACAAAACAGCACAGATTGAACCAGTTTAAATTTCAGGTACACAAAGCTCAGTGCTTCAGAACTTCAAGTGACAACCAGTTTAATCTCAACACTACACTGATGGCAATTATGCCAGAGCAAGCTGACTGCTAACTTTCTGCAAGGCATCATTCAAGCCCCAATTTCATCATTTTACCATTCCACTGCAGAAAACTCAAAATGCTTCCAGTTCCCTCCATCACTAACACAAGAGCTTAATCACCACAAACCCAACAATCTGTCTCATACAAATAGTAAACCCATGTCTATATTCAAATAATGGTGTTATAATTACTTAATTTCCACCCGAGTTTCCATTTCTGTTTGCAGCTATATGAAGAATTAAATGTTACGAAGTTCAAACACAGAACAGTCTCAAATAGAAATCCATTTGCAAGCTAAGGCACTCATTCATTCATTCATTTGAAAACTTCATATCTGGATATAGTCCTGGTGCTCATTTAACTGCTGCTGAGATTTAAGTATGCTCGATCATCGTTTTGTTTCTTGCAGATGTTGTATCCTTATGCAGCAGGTCTTAAGAAACATCTCCAAAAGTTACTGCTTTAACTTAAACGCATTCTGGCAAAAATAGAGCAGGAGAACTTCTCTCCATTTGACTCACTATGCAACTATTTTGATTATGCCAACAGTTTCATTTTTCCTAAGAACTTCACCATGCACAGCTACAGAGTGCATTTGTGGAGGTACCCAAGCAATACCCTGCCCAGAAGTCCTAAGCATTGTTTACAATCCAAACACCGACATCTGAAATAATGTAACAGCTTCGAACATTTTAACACCAGATATTAGACTTGCAGAATTATTCTCTTAAACATCCAAGCTGCCTTTGTGGGTTGTTTTTTTTTCTTAAAGCAGAAATGAACAAATTTGTATTACGTTCTCCCTACAGTATACTCCAGCACTTTGGATTTCAAGAAGTGCTAAATTGACAAGTCAATCCAAGAGCAAAAATACAAAGCATGATAAACCAGAGTGATGAAGAGCAGCTCTATTTTTTTTTTCTTTACTTAAAAAAACAGATTGTAGACCTAGTCTCACCACAATTCTTTCAGCCTGTAACATGGGAATAAGAACAAATAAAAATACCCCATCAGGCTGTGACCTGAAACGTTATCCACAGCCAGTCAAAACAGAGACAACAATGATAATCTGCTCCTAGTTCAGGAGATAAAAGTACCAAACATTTTTCCTAAGCACTTATGTTGCGGGGAGGGTGGGGGTGTGCAATTACATCATTCTTCTCAAAGGCCATCTTCTTCTGGTACTATCAAGCTCTACTTTAGAATAATATCCAACTCAGCGAAAAACATTATGAGGTGCCACTGGCTTGCCAGTGTAGTTTATCTATGTTAGGGAGGTAGTAAAAAAGTTTCATTGCTACTTGAGGGAGATATAGTGTCATTTAGGGTTCAAAGTCATACAAGTGAAAGCAAGAAAACTAGACTAACAAGGGAAATTAAAGGTTAGCTTAGTGCACAATTACCACAGAAACATGTAATTTTAGTATCTGCGCTACTGTAGTACTTAAAAGCTCAGACCAAGAATGAAACAGTGTTATTTTGAAGGTACTCAAAGCAAGTCCCAAGAAGTCTATCATCTACAACATGACACAAGACTGGGTAAGATGCAAGGTTTAGTAAGAGAAGACAAGAACTAGAATATCTATTAGCATACACCATGATGTGACCAGTTCCAAATAAGAATATCGAGTTACCAGGGCATTTCCATCTCTCTCATAAAGTCAGCTCAGATTTTAAAATTAAAAAAAACCCAAACAACTAGGCAACCCTACCTTATCACTCTTGAAAAGGAATATGGCTTGAACCCCACCAGATCCTTCACAGTCCTATTTAGGAATACACATAGTAAAAACAGACTAACAACTTCTGAAATGTGGTGATGCTTGGATTACAATCTGATCTAAACATTTAACCTCTCCCATAAACGACAGAGCCCCCATCTCTTTCTTCCTACACACCAAAATGTCTATCCTTATAAGAGAAATTACTAAAAAAGCAGCTTCAGATCTTTTCACAAAAGCTTCACTTCTTCAAAACACCCCAACAAATTCTAGGGGGCAAATACAATCTACACCTACAAATCCCTACCTCCATGGCTCCATTTTCACTCAACTCACCTGATCACTATTTTGAGTATCTTCTCAGCATTTTTTAATTCTCAAAAGGGAAATGAACAGGATTCTTTTTATTTGAAGATAAGCAGAGACAGCATTTCTTGAATAACTTTTCATGCTCTGTGTAAGAACATGAGCAGAGAGTAGTAGTATCTGCCTAAAACCATTCACAGCACTTCAGGAAAATCCTATGATATGACCACTTGGCTTTTTTTTTTCCCCTGTTTGTTTTTTCTTTTCTTTTTTACTCCCCCGCCCCCCCCGTCTTAAAATCCACAAATGTAATGAATGGCAACAGCTTAAAAATTAGGCAGCCATAAATCTAAACTGCCAGAAAAAGTCAATGAAACCAACTAAAAAAAACACGTCCTTAACAAATAATACAAAGATAAATATATCTAATCTTACTTTATAACCAGTAAAAAATTATTTTATATAAAGCTTTCTCAAAATATTCCTTTCAAACTCTACATAATAAACTAGAATATAAACCTCACAGAAAGCAGTAGGGACCTACACCAAACCCAAAAACAAGTTTCAGTCATAGGACTGCAAATCAAACTCCTTCAGCTTACACAGAGGCTTCATCTCCAACTGTTCCATGCAACTACTCCTTGGCTGGTTGCAAGATGTCCCAAACCAAAGCCTAGACTGACAGGCAGCAGCTCATTCTGCATTAGAAAGAAGCGTCTGATAACAAAAAAGGAAGACTTGAACAGTGAATCTAACAGTCTGATTGATACTAAACCACACTTCCTTTGCAACAATTTTCAGTCACCTGTTCCTACCGTGGCCATGAGGAAAAAGCCTAACTTCTGTCAATCATAAAGCTGAAAAATTTCAACTTACAATGAAAAAAAAAAAATATCTCCAAAGGCTTCTTAAAGCAATTTCACAGGTTGGGAGCGTAATGCTCCCAAATCACCGCCAACAATCAATGCAATCAGGCTTGCAGTTCTCAGTTCTGCTAAATAATATATATATATATATATAAATACAGAGCACACTAGAAAAATCCTCAGTGTGAAAAGGCTGCAAAGATCAGTACCAAACTGAGGCCCATCGGGAACAGCGTGAGCTCCAGAAGCTTCAGAGAAGTGCGTTAACAGAAGGAAATCACTCTAAAGCTACATAACAAACTGAAATAAAAACGAAGCATCTACTGTTCACTGGAGATAATTTTTTTCATATCTGGGCAAGACAACCCATCTACTGGGATTCTGGCAAGAAGTCACAGTATGAATCAAAAAACAACGCCTGCTAAAGAGCAGTCTTCCTTGATGGTGGCTGAAGTGCTTGTAAGAAAGTGTCTAAAGAAAAAGAAAAAAAAAAAAAGACATATTTACGATAGCCTTCTGATAATAAAACGGAACAAGCTGCAATGAGACAATAGGTCAAGCTGCTTTCCAAAGCACTAAGTGGTTTTTTAAACCTTTTCTGAACCTAAAGTTTTCTAAACCTTTGCAGCCACAGTTTATTCAGTGGATCAGTAGAAATGACTTGGCCACAAACCAGTTTTTTCTAGGCAGGGGGGTGGAACAAAGAACTTTCTTCACGTCAGTAAATTTGAAAGTCTTCACTAATGTTATAACCCTTATTTTTACTCAGCACCTCTTTTGTTAATCATCCCTCAATGACTACAAACCTACTGACAAGCAACTGCTTATCATTAAAACACTGCAGGATAAAATACTTTGCGTACAGCTTGCACAGATGAGTGTTGGTCTTAGTGCAAGCATTCCATAAAAAGTTTTTTTCTTCTATTCTTGTACATCTCTGCTGATATTTGCCAACCCTGCCCATGTTTTGTTATCTCGATCAATTAAACAATGAGTTAAATCAAATACAAATGTCTTTGATCTACACTTGAGCAACAATTCACTGAGGCCACAAGACTCAGATTTTTGCTAACGTTTCTCTTGACACATCAAGGCATCAGTATGATACTGCAGCAATAAGCATGTGAAAAAACCTTACAGTAAAGACTTGACCATAGGAGGATCTTAACTTTATCCTCTAAAGCCATCAGAAGAGCAAAGAACCCAAAACAATCAGAAATTAAGGATGTTCTACATGTGCAGTGAAACAGTGCCAAGAATAAGAAGTATCATTCTGAGTAGCAAGGGGCAATTGGACTGTCATCAATTAGAATAACTAGTAATTAAAAGTCACGTAAAAATTGGTCAGCCACAGCTTCCTGAGCTCTCAAGCTGCTTTTCTCATCTCTTTTGCTCCACAAAAGCTACAGAAGACTGACTATATGGTACATGGAGTACGTGGAAGCGTGCTGTCAGGAACAGATTCCTGAAAGGAGGAAGCAAATCCTGCTCAGCTGTTAGTCCACATCATTTCAATCGTTCTGACCGTAACAAATTGTAACAGCACCCCTCGTTAATTGCTCAACTGATCCAAAACAACTTGAAGTACACAAACAGTGTAATATCTGTACGGTAAGAAAGTTCTTTTGCTTTTCTCAATCATTGAATTGCTCAATCAGTAAGGACGACACTTTCTACTGTAAAAAAACAACGTATCAGGGAAGAAGCAGGTCACAGGCATGCAAAGAAATTCTGACTGCATAAATAAGTTACACAGGCAAGATGAAGCCACAAGGAAAGATGTTTAGGAAAAACTATCCAAAAGGTTATGACCAGAATAAAGCATATATATTCACTAGCAAAGGAACACCGGTGTAAGAAAAGGCATCGCTTTGCAGGTGTTCCTTCTGAGTCCATTTTCCAAGGTGTACTAAAAGCCACGTATATCTCCATCTCCAGCCACCCAAGAGCTTTGGTGTTTCAAGTGTCTTCAATCCTTCGTCTTCGGCCCCAGCACCTCACCTTCTGTCCATCTCTGCAACTACAATTTCAGACACCAGCTGTTACTCTTACTTCCTTTTCTTGTACCTCATCATCACGACTACTGTCTTTCATCAGTAACCAAGGATTTCTGCAACATTCCTCTTTTGCTGCTTCAAAATAACAGTGACCAGGCAGAGAAGCATCAGTACGTATCATTTTCTTCCTAATTGAGTGCACTGGAGTCTATCTTGACAGTATCTGAAGGAGAATCAGAAGAAAAAGGATTACGTTATTATCTGAATGGTACAAGAGATGCTTTTTGCAAACGCAGCTGTTCAATGCAAATACAGTTCTATTGTTAAGGTTCATGTCTAATGAAACACAAGGCATGCTCTCCCTAAGAATGTTTTGATGTAGGAAGAGATTTATTCTTACTACATATTCTTGGGTTTGTTGCTTGATGAAAAAAATAGAATCAAAATAATTCATGGGGGGGAAAAAAAGCAAGCCATTTGCAATGATGCAACAATACTTATTTTTTAAGAAAGCAATGCCAAGGCTGTAGTTTGAGCTCCACATTACAAGCCAACTCACAGTTACAAAGGGGCAATGGCATTTTAGTGATTCAGTCCATGGGTGGCAGCTTTCCCCAACAGCTGTGAAAACTCCATCCTGGTATATACACTTTAACAACGTTAAATTAAATGCCACTTTCCTTACGGGAGATACGAATTCAACATAGGTCTTCCTCTTAAGTCTCATTTTCAGCTATGCAGGAAGTTATCACAATCCTATCTGTGCCTCTAGCTCCTTTCAAGACAGAGTTCAGAAAGCAGCTTGCTGTCACTTTCTGACAATGAGTGTCAGCATCTGGTCAGCTAACAGGAGAAACGAAGGAAAGGTTCTCCTCTAGTAAGGAGAGGATGTACATGAGCTTCACATCATGAAGCTTCATACCTTTATCACCTGACTCTCACCGAAACGGTATGCTCTGGCAATTCAGCAGACAAAGCCATAAGGCACTAGTTTCTCTCCAGGACAGTTCTGCCCTTTGACCTCACTGGCACACGCTGTCACATTCTCTACTTTAATAGTCCCACATGCTGGCCTCCAGGTACAGCTCAGGTCTCTGATTAGCACAGCAAGGAGTCAAGTGTCTCAAACCACTGACTGCAAAGCTGCAGTACCGCACCTGTCTTCTGAACAATGGTAGATGATTGTCAAAGCAAATACACTGCAATATTCATGGTTTTACCTGCTATCTGCGACAGGTTCACCACTTTATGGGACATTTATCAGGGCTAACCACCCTAGCAAACATACCTATATAAGTCAGTAAAATACCCAATTTGGTTTCTCCATTAACAAAGAAGCCATTAAGATAATTTTTCATCTGCCAGTTTGAGTGTGAAGCCTCCAGAACTAACTCCACCTCACTCCTGCCACCCCTCTATCCACAGTAAAAAAAACAGAGCACAGGAAAACAAAACAAAGACAACTATACCTTGCAGGGCCAGTTTGTCATCCTTGGTAGCTTGTCATCCTTGGTAGCTTGTCATCATCAGCCTTCTCTGTTGACTTCAGACTCCAGAATTCCTTTCCCCCCCGCCAAGGAATTTATCCAACTCCTTCAGCAAGCATCTTTAACGTAGAGTGGCTCCACAAATGCCTTGTCCATTGGGAAGAAATCTTGCACTTCAGACGTAGCAAGTAATTCCAAAGTCTTAGCTCATACTTGCCTCAAGTCCTCACTCTGCACACTCCAGTGGTTCGCACTGAGGCTCATTCCAAATCTGACAAACCTCTGCCACACCATCCTCCAAAGGAACGGGCTCTTGCTGGTTGAAACCTTGGGTAGCTCCAGTTTCCAAGCAAGCTTCAGTCAAGACGGTTGTCCCAGTGCTTACAAGCACCACAAGAAGCAGCGAGTTGTACAGTTAGTGAACAAGTACAGTGTCAAACAAGCGACTACTGATCAGGGAAAAGACGTTAACAGTAGACGCTATGGATGAAACAAGCAAGAAGCCTTCCACAAACTGAATGAAACTGCACGGTGTTGGAGACCCCAAAAAGCACAACCAGAAAAGCAAGGCAATACATTGCAAGAGGAAATTAATTAGAAATACTGAAGCAGTACAACTGCAACAATTTGAGACTCCCAATCCATTAACGCAAAGGTTGCGGTTAATCACCGTAACTAGACAGACTCACACAGCGTTGCTGCGTACAACTGAAAAGCACCAAGTTCTGCAATCTGAACACAGTTCAAGCAATGGTATCAGAAACCTCTTGTTTCTTAAGCCTTCCACTTTCTGGTCTCTGGCTGCAGAAGTGGAAGAGGAGCCCTCACCATTTTTTCTCTCTTCCAGATAAGTCTTTTCCACACCACAGCCACAAGGTTCACCATCCTGAGGGAGCAAGACTTGCTAGTTTGTCCTAATGAAGCTTTCTTAGCAAAAAGGTATTTAAACTAAGAGAAGCTTAACTAAAAGTCATTAAGCTCGAACACTAATTAACCAAAATTCTCTCAGCAGTTCCTCATAACGATCCCCACCAGCCGTGTCACTTCTGGGCGCTAAGGGAGCCTAGCAAAAAACCAGCAGTAACACTACTTGGTTACTTCTCAGCGGAGGGAAGGCGGGACCCGCGTGTCCACTAACTACTTTTTAATCTATACGGCTCCATCTATCAGAGCATCGCCTCGGCGCGGTCCCCGCAGCCGCCGGGCCCTGCGTGGGGACGCCACGGTCCCCTTCCACCGCACCCGTCGAGGCAGGCGCCTGCCCGGCACAGTGGCGACGACTGACCCCCACCAAGCCCTAAAGCCGCTTCCGGAGCGCGGAGAGCGCCGGCCGATCCCGCTGCTCCGGCTCGGCCGAGGCACCGCGCCGGCCGCGGCCCACCCCGCGTCAAGGCCGGGGCCGCCGCGCCGGGGCCCGGGCCGAGCCTCAGCTCCCGCAGCCCTCCCCGGCCGCTGCCTGCCCGGTGCGGTCAGCTCCCGCCGCTCACCGCCGTGGCCCGGCCGCCAGCTCGGAGCCGCGCCCGCTCTCCTGCCCCATCTCCTGGGGAAGCAGAGGGAGACATCGCCGCAGGCTCAGCGGGTCTGCCGGCCCCTCTGCCCCGGCCCCCGTTCGCACGACAGTCCCGCTGCTCCTGGGATAAATAGAGACAGGGACCGCGTCGCCATCCCCACAGCTGCCTCCCCGAACAGCCGAGCTGGGACGGTGCAGGGGGAGGACAGGGCAACATGGCTTCTGATTCAGGAGTTTGATGAGCAGGTAACGGCAAGGAGAGCTCTACTCAGAGGTTTGGTGTCGCCCTGCTGTGCACTGGGAGTGGGTATGTTAATGAACTCCAACAGGCACTGGGCAACTGACAGCAGAAGAGGGGATTTGTGAGAAGTTGTTTTCTCTCCACCCCTCTGCCATGTACACCCTTGCCCCAGTGTGCAGCAGTGACCTCAGGGTCTCTGTGCTCTGCCCACAGACGGGTGCAGCTGCGGGAGGCAGACATGCTTTGCAGCCTTACCCGCGGGGCTAAAACTCCAGCAGCTTGTGGCTCTGACAGAGGTCTTTATCAGGACATCCCTGACACAGAGTCCAAACACAAGCACAAATAGTCAAAAGACTTACCACCATGGCTGGACATGCCAGGAGAAAGGCTCCCTCTGGAAACATAAGCATGCCTTGCTGCTCTCCCCAGGCCACGCTAGAAAGGCGCTCCTGCCATCAGCAACGGGCTGCTCAGGATATTCAGTGTCATGCTGAACATCTGCCTTCCCTTCAGCCTTCAGGTGGATCCACACTGCATCACTCTAACCCTTGTGACAAGGATTGTTCTAGCTGCCTCTTTTCCAAGCAAAGCATCCTCTACTAGAGCTGCCTAGCACCACTGCTTTCCTACCTGTCCTCTGCATCCACTTGAGCTGATGACTGCCTTTCTGCCTCAGTTTCTCAGGAAGAACAGTGGTAAAACCAAGGAGCTCCTGTTTATAGCCTTTAATGTAAATAGTGCAGGATGGTGGGCAAAGCATATGGCTTCCCTGCTCCTGGCTTGGCTTACTCAAGCTTTCCCACTTCCAACTTTCTTCTGCCCCAGCCCTACCATACTGATCTATCCTTTTCTTGTCCCTGGGCCTTTGTCTTCCTCCTCATCTGCACAGTGCCCTCATCCCAGTTATAGCCCTTAAAAAAAAAAAAAAAGGTCTTGTTTTGAACAAACATCTTTTGAAGACATGACCAGAAAAAGAAAGAATATTATAGATATATACAGATAGCAGTAACCATATTAATACCTTCTCCCAATTAAGCTCCATCCCACCACATCCCCCTTGTTAGTCAGCCTCAGTGCAACACACATTCAGGAGCAGGGATGCTATTGCACCCTTCTTTAATCGAGTAACAAAGAATGTTGCTGGAGGTGCCAGCTTCTCCCAGCACAGAAACCATGCAAAAGCAGCAGACTGCAGCAGGGCATGGCGAGTATGGCTATGCTGAGCATGGGAGTGGTAGCACAGCTCTTCTCTCTACATCTCTCTCTGGTGGTATTTTATGGAGCTGGCAGCCCAAACAGCAGTGGGAAATGCCCTCACCTTCTTCACATCACTGCTCCCAGGGCTGCTGGGTTCCCGTGGAGCTGCTCTCTCCCCGGCTTTCAGCAACCAAGGCAGTATGAAAAAGGTGGGGAGGTTTCCAGCGCTAGCCAGTGTTACTTGGCAGCCAGAGAGCACTAGGCAGGGCTATAGTAAAATAGCACAAACCTCCTGTTTGGTGTCTCCTCCCTCCCCTTTCCCTTCCTAGGCTGTTTTCAATAGCCTGGGACAGCAGTGGTAGAGTTAAGAGCTGCAGAGCTGCCAAGAGACACATGAGAAAAGCTCTCACTTTCTTATGGAGACAAGCAACACTGATATGAGAAACAACAGAATAAGAAATAGAAATGCCAGATCCTAAAAAGGAGCCATGAGCAAAATCTGGGGTGGGTGGAGAACGCATCTCACGCACTACTAGGTCTGGAGAATTCGTCAGTGTTACCCGTAACATAGGGATGGATGCAGCCTGTTATCAGGCAGCAGGTTTAAATCAAACAAAAGGAAATAGTTTTGCACACAAGGCACAATGACATTACCTCATCAAAGCTGAAAGTTAAATGAATGCAAAAAAGGATAGGATGAATTCATAAAGAACCGAGGCATCCACTGTTCTTAATTATGCAGACCCAGATTTCCTACACCCCTGACTGCCAGAAGAGAAGGATCATGCCTTTTCCCTAAGTGTCCATCTAAATCCTCCCCCACCACGCAGCTGGAGACGAGCACCAGTGCACTGCCTGTCTGATCTGACCTCACATGGCTCTTGTTACATTCTAGGAAAACAACAGGCTGATGAAGCTTTAAGCAAATAGTAAGTTTGGACATGTTAAAAAAATACCAATGAAAGCAGAAACAAATAGTATAGGACATTAGCTCTTAAAAACAGTGAAGGAAAAAACAAAACGGTAAATAAAGACTTAATTTGGAAAACATAGATAATACATCTGGGATGGATCATCCCCCCAGATGTTCAAAGATGGAGAGACCTTCAGGCAGTGGGAGAAAGAGGGTGAGCAGGAATGTGCCGAGCCACGGTGGCGAGAGAGAGAGGAGTGCAAACGTGAGCCCCGTCCCCCCATCGCTCTGTGGCTGAGGGTCACAGGCAGCAAGCAGCTGATCCCTCCAGAGCTGGCCATGGAAAGACTCCACTTGTTGTGTTCATTTTAATTCTGGCCATATTGTTACCAAAGGAAGATAGGAAAATTTGAGGAAAGTTCAAGCTAAGAGCCATAAGAATGAACAAACTTGGGAGAGTGTGTGCTGAAAGAAAAATGATGAACTGTGACAAGTATGTTTGCTTTGGCGGACCTGCAGCCGTGGCTGCACGCAGAGGCATGCGGACGCGTGGCCCCATCAATGAGGAGCACGGGCCTCCTGTCCTTCACCTGCTTTGGGGGGGGGGGGGGGGGGGGGGCGGTGGGGCCGTGGGTGCTGCGGGGTGGGGTCGGGGGGGGATGGGGGGGCGGGGGGGGGGGAGTGGGGGGGGCGGGGGGGCGCTTGGTACGGCTGGTTGGGCTTTGGGGTGCTGGGGAGCACTGGG
>WTSP01002139.1:8424-32153 GCA_025331215.1 Actenoides lindsayi
TTTTTAAGAGGCATTGGTACCAATGTGTCTTTCAATGGAATATGGCAGCATTTGCACACATTATAAATGGATGCTGATCATTAATATATCTGCTTACTTTGGCAGTTCTCTCTTTTACTAGTAGAAAAGCAGTAAGAGCTTTTCTCCCTGCTTTCATTTTGCAAAGAACAAGCTTTTAATATAGCAAACAATTAATGGTCTAAAATAACAGGTAAGCACTTTGAACACAGAGGTCATGGTTAAAGATTCAGCCTGGCTCTGCATTTAGCTGTGGGAGGTCACAAGTACCTAGGACACAATGAAGCTGTTCTAGTCCATTGGCCTGAATTTTTCAATGTAAGAAGCTGCTGAGTTTCACTCTCTGGTAGCAGTCATTAAGATTTTCCATTTCTGCATATAAAATCTATCATTACTCTCCCTTCTCTGTCTACCACCAGTAAAAGACATTACTGTCTTATGTAATAAATGTGTTCTGAAAGTGGTAATCATATCAACTTTATATCATCGTTCATTTTCACCATGCTTGCACTTACTTCAAGGTATATTTAGAGAGCATTTTAAGAAAAAACAGCTTAAAATTTTTGGAAAAATTGTTTCTAGACAAGTCACAACACAAAAAAGAACCAACTACTAATTATTAGGAATATAATGTAACAAAGTACTGTGAAAAGGCTTTGTCACAAATATTTGAAGATTGCAGTAGAAGAAATAGAAGAAAGAAGCAATTCTGTGTCAGTCCATCATCCAGAATTCTCACTATCATATTTATGGCTGTTCTGTTCACGCAAAGTACATGATTCCACTCAAGACTGCAGGTCTCATGAAACAATGACATCTACATTGCAAGATCACAGTTCAGTTTTGCATGAATATTCATCATCTGTGATGCATATACCATCTGTAGTCATATTCTGTAGTATATTACGCCTCTTACAGAATAGATGATACATACTTTGCTTTAGTCCATGTTTGTACCTCTTATGCCTTTTTAACTGGTGTGCCCAAATGTATGTGAGATGCTTATCAATTGTACATACCTGCACATGCTGATGATAACTCTCAAACACTTTACGTACGCTTAATGCTTCAGTCTATCTCATTCAGGAATCTGAATCAGGTTACGGGCCCAGCACTCTCCCTCTGCATAACTCTGCTTCCACTGTTTTAACCATCCCCACAAGGCATTTGCTGCCATCCATAGGTCAGTGTAGAGACACAGCACTGGCCACTTTTCTCATTAACCAATCTCTAAAGC
The DNA here is from genome assembly GCA_025331215.1 of Actenoides lindsayi. NCBI lineage: Eukaryota > Metazoa > Chordata > Aves > Coraciiformes > Alcedinidae > Actenoides > Actenoides lindsayi. The sequence goes on from WTSP01002139.1 coordinate 9,680, forward strand.
CAGCTGGATGGCTTTTACCTCTGCAAACTGACTTGATTCACCTTCTCCCTCAGCTGCTTCTGATAGTCATCATGTGGGACTCCAAACAGCAGCTTTCCACTTTAGGTGGTTTCCTACAAGATGGCAAGATCCGTCAGTAAACAGAGCATATTGCTTATCATTATCTGATGACTGATGATATGGTGGGGATTCTTCAGCACATGTCACCACCTGTTCTTGTGACATTCCAAGGTCTTTACCTTCTGGCCAATCCATGGATCCCAGTATTCTTACCCAGAGTTAAATTTCCTTGAGGAAATTGTACTTCACCATCTCTCATCACTCATCCAATGGGGTCTCCCCATGCAGGTTCGAACCCTGCTCATTGCGACTCTGGAGGCCCTGGAATTGCTTCTCCTTGCTCCAGTGAGGACCATTATTCCTGGCTGCAGTATAGAGCACATTTTTAATGTCCTGACCTGCTTGGACTGGCCCAGAGGCTACTGCATGATAGAGGACGTGATACATCCACCAAGTACTTCCAGGTCCTTGAGAGAAAGCAGTACCACGAATGGGTTTGCCTTTGCCTGAAGCAGGAAATACCCATACAGTTTTGCCCAACAGATTTCTGATTCAGACAGATTCAGTCTATCTCTAAACCTCAAGTGTGTGCAAAGCAAGTATCAGCTGAAACAAGCAGGTTGTTTTAAGGATCTTTATACTAACAGGTATTTTCCAGTGTAATTTATGTTTCGTTATGAGATAAGCAGAGAACCACTGCAAAATTAATCTGATTAGAGACTCTGGCACTGTGAATAAGCCTTGGGGGATACCCCTATGAAGGAAAGCTGCACATTTATACATTCATGTTTGCACATAGTCCCTTAGTTGCTAAGGGGAATTTTAGGAGCATTCACTTATACATTATAAACAAGTCATTCAATGATAGAATCATTTAAGTTGTAAAAAACCTTAAAGATCATCAAGTCCAATCATTAATGTGCAATCTATTTCAAATTCATTCTTTACTGCAGACAGCACTGTGATAAACTAGCATTTGTTCTATTCTGTGATTAATTCTACAATTGGGTATTTTTTTTTTTTCAACTTTGAAAAAGAATCTTTTTTTTTGTACTCTTAGATTCTGGAATTAATCTTTTGAATTAATTCTTGAACAGTTTTAAGTACTAAAGTAAACCTTTCTTGCAATGCAAGATGCATTGAGGTTTCTTTGGTATGAGCATGTAATTTCTTACAAGCAATGAAGCAATAGACTCATGCCAAAATTCCAAAGCAAGGGGAAGAGAAAAATGTAGCAAAAGTTAGCTGTGTCTCTTGTATACTACCAAAAAGGTACTCTGATGTTGTGGTGAGAGTGAGAACCAATGTAGATCAATGAGAATAAAATTATTCTCCATTGCATATTTATGAATTCACACATACCTGCACCAGCCTGTGGGAATAAACAGTGCATTCCTGCACAGTGCTGAGAGTTATCTAGCCTCATTGCACTGATGGCAAATATGAGAGGTAAATAACCCGTTTTTTTATGTTGTAGTTAATCCTAAGTGGCTACAAAAATAATGGATTAATTGGGTGTGTTCTCTATGGAAGTTTTGACTTTAGGAGCAGAATAAGACCTAAATATATTCCTTTATGTGATCTGCTTCATTCCTTTCTGACAACTAGTGTTTTATTGTTTGTTGATATTACCAACAGTCTCAAATTAGCATAAACTTCAATAATGAAGAACTTTTTTTCTAGCCAGAAAGCAATTTATATGTAGAGTCTAGCTTTCAAATGAATTGTAGAGATAAATTATGACTCATATTTTAGGGTGATTAGTGGTTCTTTTCCTGGAGTTTTATGTAAATCATATTGCTTTGAATTGTTTATTGTTTAAAGTAAAATAATGTTTGTCATAAGTAAAAACTTAATTTCCTGCATGCATTCATCAAGATGCTTAGCCTATGCTTTTGATGGGACTACTTTACACAGTTGGAACTGGGCAGGTATTTAAGAATTCCATTTAAAAAAAACCCCACAACATATTTACAGTGACATAAAAATTTAATGATGCTACTGTAAGGCAAAACCAAAGTAGACATATATGTGGGTGCCTGCACAGCCCACCCTTGGCAAATGCCATGCATACCACCACCTAGTAAGATAAAAGAGTGTCAGCTGGATTTGGGGGAGGGAGGGAGGGAGAGGGTTGGGGGGAAGAGGGGGAGTTTGGAGGTCATTTGCCAATAAACAGTCATGCTAAAGAGTAAAACGACCATGAGCCGAGCTGAGCAGTAACTGAGGATCACATGGAGCGTTTAGAAAGGAAAGTTGCCAATGTGAATAACAGAAGAAAGAATGTTTGTAACTGGTAGGCATAGGTGTTGGAGTGGAAATGGCAGGAAGAGGAATCTGACTTGAGCTGCCAGATCGCCCCAAGCATTCCTACCCAGGCCAGGCAGAGCATCCTCCACACTAGATGCCATGAGCAGCGACAGCACAGGGGCTGCACATAGGGAAGCACCTCAGGTATGCACCTGTGGATTCTGAAAGGATTTGTCACTGGCATGTGGGTCAGCAGGGGTACACGTGAAGCTGTATCACCCACATCTCTCAAAGAGGTTCTGCAACCCACAGTGCCAGGAGAAGGACATTTGCTGGTAAAACACACTGTCAGTGTCAGGAGGGAGTGGTGTGTGTGGAGGGGGTGATGTGTGTGGAGGGCTCGGAGAGTGTTTGAGGCATTTGGGATTAGTAATGGAATGGTGTTTATAAATGTTTAGGTGTTTATTAAGTTTTGGTAACTTTCTGGTACTATGGTTCATCTGGTGCATTGCTGATACTGATCCTGAATGGATAGTTCAATGACTGTTGTTTAATGATGTGTTTTTAAGAAATTGGTAAACTATTTATATGCTGATTTGGTTCAAGTTGTGTGTGTCAGTAGCTTTTCCTCATGACAACATACAGTAGATCTTGAGATGCTCTTGTTTCAACTGTATAATGGTATAATTGAAATACGAGCTCTCATTTCTCAGAATTCAAGTGAGAGCTTACCTAGAATAATAAATATGCATTCATGGAAATTGCATATGATTTGCTGTTTAAATAATATGCTCTATCGAGTAAGATTATATATGAATTTAAAGTAGAGGTTTTACAGCTTATGTTCTCTAGAGCTGAGAGAAGAGAAACAGGAGTGAGGGAAAGAATGCAAGAGTATATGAAAAAAAAAAAAAAAAAGAAACATCTAACTAGCTTTGCAGAAATCCTTTGTTGTTTTTCAGCCAGTGTATCTACATGTTCTTTTTGGGATGCATGACTCTTTATATAATTGCTGTAATAAATAAAACTCAGTAGATAATCCTACAATCACTATCTTCACATTTTCAAGGAAATAATAGCACTACAAAAATGGCATCAGCTGAATTACCAAAACTGGCTGTTTACTTAATTTTCTAAGCTACTAACTTTTAGATGGATGAAGAGAATGCTTGAAAAGCTTTTCCATTTCCCTTCAGCTTATATTTCTATTTAATTTCACAGTAAAAAAGGATGGCTTTTACATTGGAATAAATAGACCTTAACTTTGGAATGTAAACTGCAATCTTCATAAGTAACATAGGGATATTTAAAGAGAAAGTTCATTTGTGGAATTCTGAAAATTTCTCCTATCTTAAGGATTTCCTCTGTGACACTGGATTGGTCATTCAGTCGCTTCTCTCAGTTCGTCAGCTGGAAATATAATACACCTAGTTAATCTTTTCAGTACAAATGTATAATGAATGAAACTGAACATTTAACACCTGAAAAATTTCCACTGGAAGGTATACAGTAGCTAACAGAATTGTACTGTGCTTTAGACACTATCATCCAGGTTTCTACTTTTTTATTTCATCCCAGTGAATCCAGCAGTTCATAAACACAACTCAGGTCAAGTGGTTTTGCTACTGGGTTCCACAGGCAGCCTTAGGAGTTCAGCACACTTTAAAATGCTAAAACATTTATTAAGACAACATGTCAGCCATCTACCATGTTCTTGCAACAAGGAGTTTTCCCTGTGAGATGTTTGGAACTACTGTGTATCTTCTTATGTCCACTTGCAATCAAAATGGAGGCTCATTTTTTTACTGGAGTCTGTTGACATCACCATGACACAAATTATTAATAAAGAAAAGCTTGCTTGAAGATTTGAAAGACACATTTTTTATATATCCTAGTTACAACAATATAAACTGTTTAATGCTCTAAATGCAGAGTAGAACTCTGAATTGCAAGCGATGGCACTGCATATTGCCTTTGCGTGGGAATATCCCACTGGTCAGCTCAGGTTGGCTGTATCCCCTCCCCCATCTTGCCCCCCCAGCCTCTGGTGCCATGTGAGCACTGGCAGTCATAACACGGATGTGTTATCAACACCCTCTTAACACCTTAAGTTGGGCAGCATCATGTAGACTGTTAATCAGAAAACAGGAAACCCCATCTGTGGTGAGGTTGCTCAACATTTTGGTCTTTTTAGCAGTTATAATATTTTTGGGGGGTGAAAATGACTGTAATCATAATTTCTACTGTCAAACAAATGGATGTTAGTATGAGCGTATACTTCTTCACTTCAAGATACAGATAAGGACATGCAAGCAGTGTAATCACAGGTATAACATGGAAGCTGCCTATAGGCTCCTGTGTCAGGATCAGCCTGCTAAGTTTATCCTTTAGGCATGTGATATGCACAGCAAGCACACTCCTGAGGTCCAAGCTGTATCTGTGGCACAGTACAGCATAGCACAGGCCTGCAGCTACTCAGGTTAGCTGTTTTGTGGATCACTAGCTTTTCGATGGACAACTAACTTTTGCTTAACGTCACTACAAAATTGTCCTCTGATTTAGCATTTTACACATGTTCTGTCTTGCTTGTCAGAGTTAGTGGTTATGTGGGCTATAATATTCTGTTTTGCAACAAAAGCTATTTATTTGATCCTGCACATCTTTGTGACAGTCATTTTGTAAGGTATTGCAAGGATTTTGTTTTCTATATGTCATGAAGAATACCTACTGTTTTACATATAGTTGTCATAAGCATATTTGGTGTTCAAAATAGGGCATAGCCAACTACATTTTGATGAGTCAGAGCAAGGAAGAAGCATCAAAGTATCATTATTGCTTGTTGCTCTAGATTGGCTCTTTTTCATGACAATTGAGCACTACCATCATTTTCTCCGGAAAAGCAAGATACACAGGCACTTAGCTGGTTTCCTACCTTTTCCCTCTGTGTACCATCTACATGGCATATATTTGCACAATCCATCCTGATAAAAATCTAGTTTTGTATTATACTTTTGCATTTCCAAACATTATGATTCTTGTTCAAAGGAAGGTTCTCTTTGTCTCTACAGTACATTTCTCCACATTGTACAATCTGTGTGTTCTCTGGCACTCCAGTTCTTTGTATCTTGTTTTTTCTGAATGGCAGTGTGCCAGGAGTTAATTTCATTCCATTAGTGCCACTATCTCGTAGATCACTGTATTCAATTACTTGCTCTTTCTGTGTCAGCACGTGTCTCTTGCGTAGCATTGTTCAATACTTGATTTTTGCACGTTTAGGTAGCTCTCACCCAGCCAGATGTTTGCTTTCATTTTACTTTACTGTCTCTCTTTTGTGTCCTTCAAACAGCCATAGTCCAAATTACCTCTTCTTTCATTACTCTCATTCCTTTCTAGGTGAATTTATACCACTTTGATCTCTGTTCTTTTGCCATTGGTGTGTTTTTTATTTCTGGTGTCTATATTCTACTGTTCCTTTCTTCATAATCATATCTTTCTCTGCTGGCAACTTTTCAAGTATATTGACACAGAAATTAATTAGAGTTTCCGAGGTGATGCAATGGATAGACAAATGCCTTCATTTCACAAAGCTCTGCAAATAATTGAGATGAAGGCACACAACTGTCTTCTATTCTTACTCTCCAGCTCCCTGCCACTGTGCTTTAAATGTGCAAAACTTCTGCTACTCTGAAAATAACTTTATAGCTGACCTGGAAAGAAGTTACGAACCAAAGGAATTAGATTCAATCTCTAATGGCAGAATCAGCAGTAAACAAATAAAATCCACTCACTGACAATTTTCCCCTCAATTTCATACTTTAGATAAACATATAAAATGAATGTTAGCATCAACATAACAAATATCATCAGCAACATGAGCACAAGCTGCATAATGTCTAGTTGGGGGAACTTCTTTCACAGACCCGGGGAAAGACCCATCTGTGTATCTGACTGATGAAGAGAGAGAAGACCTTACCTCTGCCATATGCCTGAGGCAGAAAATAAACATGTATGGACACTTGGGTGGATCAGCACACTGAAAATTGTGTGCAAATTTTGTCACAGGAGTCTCTATGGTGGATATTATGCTAATTTGACTATAAAGTGGAACCAGTTTGCTTCAAAGAGCTAGCAAGATGTAGAAGATAGGAAGAAGTTTTCCACATTGTCAATGAATCCAATTCTGTTAGCCTAGCACCTGCTCCTAGTTTCTGTTCTGTTTAATGTCATAATTATTTGCTGGTCCTTTACACATAAATTTATTTTTAAAATGAGAAAATTGAGCAGTATAGAGAAACCAGTAAAAAATTGAAGGCCTGTTATTAAATGACACTGTATGTTTTCTATTGTTGAAAGGTGGACTAGATGATCTTGAAGGTCTCTTCCACCCAGAGACTTTCTGTGCTTCTGTTATGAAGTGCATATCAGGTTAATGTTAATTATTCAAATTGATGACTGAAAGGGAGTGAACTAAAAATATGTCTGTCAGTAATGACCATGTTTTCATTTTCATTCTGAACCCAAACTTCATTGTATATATTATTTTTAGGGCAATTTTCAGTGCCATAACATTTTTTGTCCCTGAGTTAATCCTACTGCAAGTCTCCTGTTTTCTATCACAAAGCAAATAATTTTATTTTATTATGGGAAAGCAAGGTGCTCATTACCTCTAGCACTAAAATGGAAGTAATGAAAAAACCCCTTTATATGATCACAAAGACTGGTTTGTATCATATGTACAGGAGCTTTTATTAATGCAGCCTTGAAAGCAAAGAGGAAAAGCAGTCCTGAAAACAGACATTGCAGTTTTGTCTAGCAAGAAATGCTGTTGATGACAGGTCCCGAATACACAATTGACGCAGCTGTTAAAAGAGAAGACTGATGGTTCTACACCGTCTAAGCTTCTGAATAGTTTGACCGCAACTTGTTCATGTGTGCTGACCAGTGAGCAACCTTGTGCTTGAAAATGGAAAATCTTTTACAAAGTCAAGTCACAGTGTCAGCAGAGAAGTCTAGTTTTATTGCTGAACAGTTTACTCAGCACTTAATCAGTCTGCCAGCTGTTACTAAGGCATTTCTACATCTCTCCTTGGCAGACTTTTGACACCTTTTTGCCAATGAAAAATTGAACGAAAGCATGTAACACACAGAGCAGGAGACATCTGAAGTGTGCTGCATCCCCAGAAACAAGCTCAAGAGGTGGTTCAACTGGTTTACACAACCGCTGGCTATTCCCTGCTGTAGCTACATGGAGATAAAAAGCAAAGACGAAAGTTAAATACCTCTATTTTTTTCTGCTCTCTACTCCCCTGACATACTGTGGATCACTAAAAATATGGGATTAGAGAAGGACAGATTCTCCTCAAGCTATGGAGACCTGTTCTGGTTGTGACTACAGCTTTTACCCCCTTCAGCTTTCAGGGGTAAAATGATGTACTGGGGTTAAAGATTACCCTTATTTCTGCTGAAAATGCCATGATTTGAGGTCGCACTCTTCCCTTGTGATAGGATCTCTCGACTGATCCGACTGCAATCCCTGGGACCTCCCTGATTTACTGGGGCCCTGCTTAGTAAGGACCTTTCCCTGCTGTAATGTAGTTAATAAAAAGGAGCTTTTTCTTAGGTCCTTGTCTGTCATGGTACAAAGAAGACTGAGAAGTGTTAGGGTTTTTTAAAACTATTTTAAAATTTAGTCTTTCAATTTAGAAATGCAAAATATTTGCTTCCTGTATTACCTAACAAAGTTTCTGATTTATTTTTTTTTTTTAATCTCTGTGGATTTGTTTAAATTTGGAATTTAAATTTGGGCTGTCAAACCAGGAAGTTTCATTAAGTCAGACAAGGAAACATCATGTGTTGTCATATTTCAGAGAAGGCATTATCTAACAATATCAACAAAAAAGTTTTGAAAAAGTACTTTCCAAATAGGAATTACATCATTTCTAATTACTGAGCAATGATGTCTTATTAATTAATCTTTCATCTGTATGATTAATTACTCAAATATCCGTGGAATAAAAGCATAGCTGAGACTATAATCCATAAATGATGAATTACTGGAGTAAAATTTATAGATATTCACATAACAAAAAAAGCACACAACAACATTTAGATAGGCTTTTACATAGTTTTCCAGGGTACCTGATCTATGTCCAACTCATTTTTTACTTTATCTGTAAATTTTACCTTTTGATGTGTTTTCCATCAACATAAAAAGCAAGTGTCAAAGTGTATATAAAATATTAGACTGTGATCACTAAAACCACTGCCACAAGCAGAGTGAGATCCTCCTTTTTCATAGGGGTTATTTTTTAATAAGAATTTGAATCAGTTATGAAAAAAGGGGAAGCATTATAAGGAAGGATCAAAGCAGTTTTATTTAGAACTTCAGACAAAATACCAGGTTATACTATTTCTCAGAAATACTAATACTCACTAAATATTAATGAGCAGGAGCCAATGTCTCCATTACAGCAGCAATGGGTAACTAACATGAAGAGGGACACTAGTATTGCCTCCATTTTCCTGACAGTCATTTCAACACAGAAGATGTGACATTATTATTATAGCATCAAGATGTTGCCTTAAACAGGAAGTTTAGACTACTGGCTGATAATGCTTTCGTGTTTTCTTCCACATCATCAGTGCTCAGCAGCTGGAGTCAGATTTTTCTGAAAGGTTCACATCAACGGAGGGCTGTAAAGCCACAGCTGTCTTTCCTACTGCTAATGAAAATAGAGTTTTATTTTTAGATTCCGAAAGTTTCCAAACATGGTCCCTGTAATTTTTTTTTTTTTTTGAGGAAAAAAAGCCTGTTAATTGTATGAGTGTGTTTCTAAACATTTGGGAAAATAAAAAGAAAATTAATGTTTTTGAAGTCCATAAAAAGTAGCTGTTATACATTGCCATAGATAGAATCTATCTGTCGTGCTACAACTGGATTTGACTATGTCTGTAAAGACAGATGGTTATTTTATACAGATATGTATTTTAAAGCATAAAACTTCATCATAATATGAAAGAATAAAATATGATGAGATATACTGCAAGTCTAGTAGATACCTTACATTTCTGCAATTTCATTTTTTAGTAGAACCACACTAAAAGTTCCTGATTTTAGTTTTGCCAATTTTTGCTGCTTTTCATGAGCTTCAAGTTCTTCACAGCTGTTGAATGACTATTCATTCAACCTATGTGTGATTCTTCTTACATAGTTTTGCTTTTCTCAGATGTTGGAACACATGATCTCTGCAGTTTCTCCCTTTCTGTGTTATTGTTTCAAGCTACTGGTTTTTTTCTCCCCTGAACATAAAAATTTATCCCCATTTGCCATTTTCATTTTTCATATTCAACAAGTCTGTATTTTCCAAAAACTTCTCTGAGGCCATAACTTTGGAAGACAGGTGCTTTTTATGTGCATCTATCTCTCAATGTATTTCACGAGAGCTCTATGCATTTTATAGTTTATAAAAATCACTTCACCCAAAAATTTTGTCTAGTGGCGCCCATCTCAGAATTTTCCACATATTAACAGTGACCTCATGTAAAATTCTGTTCCGTTGAGTAAATACTATCAATATGTTAACTGGGGTAGCTTCAAAAGGATGTATGAGGAGATGCTGACAGGGCTTGAACTGTTCTGTCTGCAGAAAAGAAAGCTCAGGGGATCTTGCACATGTGTATAAATGACTGATGAGGATGATGTGAAGAAGGTGGAGCCAGGCTATTCACAGAAGTATCCAGTGACAAGACAGGAGGCAATGGGCACAAACTGATATGTAAAAAATTCCATTTAAACATAAATAAACACTTGGTTTTTTTTTCCTCTTATTTTGTCTGAACACTGGAACATATTTCCTTGAGGGGTTGTAGATTCTCCATTCCTAAAGATATTAAAAACCTGGTTGGACATGGTGCTGGACATCCTGCTCTAGCTGACCCTGCTCAAGCAGGGTGGAGCTGATGAGGAAGCACTGGACTTGATGATCTCCAGAGCTCCTCTCCAACCTTAGCTATTCTGTAAGCCTGTGATTATTTTTTTAGAGGAAGGTACAGAGGAAGGAAGGGATCACTCAAGGCAGTTAGGGGAGGAGCAGGCATTGGGAATGACCCCAGGACTGAAGCAGTATAAATAAGGACCTAATGGTCTTTGCATGGATTCTGGACATAAAGTCAACACTAATATTCAAGAGGCCTCTGACTGTGAATGAGACTGTGAATCAACAGGGGTTGGGTGGGAGGAACTGCAGTCCTGGTCAGCTGGAGAGGAGAAACAGGACCAGGATCATCTAAATTGTTTGTGTTCATGTGAGTATTGCTGGTGTTTATGTGGCAAGTTTGGCTGGTTCTGTGTTTGTGTGTCTTACGTCTTAGAGTTTTAGGATATATATTTTTGAAACCTAGTCATATAGAGAACATTGCAACCTGGTAAGTAGCTGTTTTTATACAGTGAAGTTTTCAGATCTCAGAGTCTTTAACATGATGTTATTGAGACTTTCCAGACTGCCTAACTAAGCTTCTGTGAAAGTCTGATAGAATCCTGATCAGTGGAAGTATTAGTACCATATAGCTCACTGTTTCTGAAAAATGCATCTGTTGTACCTTCCAAGAGTTGCACAAAAGTATAAATATTTATATTTGACAAAAGTTTTCATGTAATATCCCTGTTCCCTGCAGTGAAATTCCAGTACCTTAATGGTTATCATGGAAATGAATAGCACCTTGCCTAGGTCACAGTTTCTTCACTGCAGGATAAAGTAGAAGTGGTGAGCTGGGAGGGAGCAAATTGTGATTATCTACAAGTACCTTTGTTAATCAGCAGATGCAACAGAAAATATGATAAGTAGTAGAAGATAAATGACTTCACATTCTAATCAGTGTCATCTGGAAGGATTCCCCAGAGTAAAGAAGCGCATGTGGATTTTATTCCTTTCCAAATACTTCTTGATTAGTCCATATGTATAAAGAATGTTGTTTTATCACTGCTTTACTAGCCTTCTCATTACTCTTTCTCATCATGAAATCTTTTTTAATGTCTAAGCTAAATCTTCCTTATTTTAAAATACAAATGCATTACTTTTTCCATCCAGCAGGGATTCAGATTATTCCATTCTTTCCAGCAGTCATCCATGTACTCCGATACTATTAACTTACAATTTCCTGTTCAATCTTCTTTATACTAAGAAACTCCTTATATAACACTGCTCTCATTGCTTTCTCCTGGACTTAAATGGCCCACCTCCTTCTCAAAGATTACTGTCCAAAATCATACATAGTATTTCATCTTGTGTGTTACTTATGCTATGTACAAGAATTGCTTAAGTATTGCTTCACATAATCTTACTAGTTACACCTCTGTACACACATATATTATTATATCCTTAAATATTTTGTGGTCAACCTTCTAAATATGGTTCCATATGAAGCCGTATCTCTAAAGATAAAATTACTGCTGAGGGAAAGAAGTACTGCAGCATGAGGGTCCTGAAATAATAATGTCTGTATTTACATTAAAAGGACATAGAGGCGTCTTTAGTTCACCAGTGAATTATTCATGAGTTTTATAACTTTATTGTTAAAAAGAATTTACTCCAAAAATGAGCAAAATATCAACAACATAAAAGTAGCCTTAATTTTACTCATACTTGTTCAGATACTCTGGAAAGCAGGAAATTCCAAATTCAAATTAAACTTCAGGTCCATTTTTGTCCAGGAATAATATACATTCTCCTCAAACCTGGAAAAAAAAAAGAATTCATCTGCATATATTTACTCTACTGTAATATAAATCTGTGTTACCTTGTCAAGTACCTTTACTCAACTTTTCTGTGTATTTCTATGACACCTGGAGACATGCATTTACTAAAAGCCTGAGCTTCAAATGGTAATGAAACAGAAATGTAAATAGATCTGATTGCTGTTCACAATTAATGCAATTTTGTCACCAAGCTAAAAAATGGAATTAGAAAGATTTACATGAAAAGAAAATGGAAATGTAAAAATCCCTAGAATATCACATTATTGAAGAGTATGATGTTCAGCTCTATACAAATGCCCTTGCAAAAAAATGTCCTTGGAAAAAGGAAGTAATTTCATGTATGCCTTCTTTGCTCCCTGCTTTTTTTGCATGTGAAGTTTAGTTTTATAAATTAAGGTATGGTTATTTGTCTAGAAGGAATATGGTAACTTTCTGTACTGCTCTTTTAGAGGAGATGGCTAAGGAGAAGTTTTTTGTTCCCTTCTTCCCCTCACTTGTGCTTTTCTTCTAAGGACTTAAATTGATCTTTCTAAATTTCAGCGAGAAATTTTTCATTTGGATCAGTTTATTTCTCCCAGATTTTTGAGCTTTGTCTTTTACAAAGTATAGACATTTTCAGCATTCTCTGTTCAGTAAAAAAAAAGGTCCAATTTTTATGGGGAAGGCAATCAGAAGTAGCAATGTCTGACATTTAATAAGGACCATGCAACACGTGACCTTAGAATGCTAAGTAGAGAAATAGTCTGTTCTCACTTTCAATACTTTTCTATATCTGAAGTGTAGATACTTAGTAAGAATGGTGTGTCAATAGTGTGTTCACATAATTACAGAGCAGTTCTTCCTACCAAGCATGATCACTATCATAACATTTATAAGACGTCAGACTGACCCATTTCCTTTAATGTGAGAATGGAAGTTAGTCAGCTTTACCACCATGTCCTGTTTCTTCCCCTTCCCACTGTTACAGTGAAAGTTTATATCACTCCTTCCTGTATAGTAATATCATGCCATCATGTTTTCATATGCAAGACGTGATTCTATCAAACTGTTTGTGAACAATGGGAGACAGATTTTCTAACACAACTATCAAGATACTTTTGCCATTTATTGCATAGCTATGCAGTTAAATGAAGGGAAAAAAAAAAAGTTCTATATATCGGATAGTTGTATTTCATTATCATGGAAGCCTTCCTTGTTCACGAGTATGAAGTCATGCAAAGTATTTAAAAGTTAGCATCTCACACTAAATTGGCTCACACTTGATAGCTCTCACTTTGCCTGTGTTACAGCTGCATAAAGGGTATCTAATGCTGGAGTCCATTATGCTGAAGGGTGTTCACACAACAAGAAACATTCTCACAAGTTTTGCAGTGTGAGAAGGGAAAGGCAAAAGATGAGATAAAGATTGTTATCAATGTTTCATAAAGTAATTCCTGCTAGAAAGGAAGTAAACCAAATTTTTTTAAGGTGCCTAATACTGATCCTTCCTCCTCCACAGAGATTTATACATTATAATTAAAATGAAAAGCAACTGAAAGTAGCATCAGACTCCCTTTTAAGTTTCCTGCAAGAGATTTTTAGCTTCATATATATACAGTCTGTAGAGAGGAACATTGTGATGCATACCTCTTTTCAGGTAGTGAAATATGACTAGCGAAGTAAGAACAAGAATACAGAGCAAATATGAGCTGCACTGACTTTCAGCAGCTGTCTGAAGGAAAAAAAGGAGACTAGATTTTGACATTGATGCAATACCTGTTAATAAAACAATTTATAGAAGACCACCATCATCCTGGCTTGCATCAGCACTACTATGGCCCGCAAGACTGGGGCAGTGATTGTCCCACTGTACTCAGCACTGGGGAGGTCGCACCTCAAATATTGCGCTCAGTTTTGGGCCCCTCACTCCCAGAAGGACACCGAGGGGCTGGAGCGTGGCCAGAGAAGGGTAGCAAAGCTGGAGAAGGGTCCAGAGCACAAGTCTTGTGAGGAGTGGCTGAGGGACCTGGGACTTTGGCCTGAAGAAAAGGAGTCTCAGAGGAGACCTTCTTGCTCTCCATAACTCCCTGAAAGGGGGTTGTAGTGAGGTTGGGGCTGGTCTCTTCTCCCAGTGAAAAAGTGACAGGATGAGCGGAAACAGCCTCAAGTTGTGCCAGGGGAGGTTTAGGTTGGACATTAGGAAATATTTCCTCACTGAAAGGGTTTCCAAGGTGTGTAACAGGGTGCCCAGGGAAGTGGTGGAGTCACCATCCAGGTATTTAAGAGATGTGCAAATGTGGTATTTGTGGTTCTTAGTGACATGGTTTAGTGGTGCACTTGACAGTGATGGGTTAGCGTTTGGACTTGATGATCTTGAAGGTCTTTTCAAATCTAGACATTTCTATGATTCTATACAACACAAGTATTTAACTCATTCCACATTTCCTTGTTTATCTCATGTAAAGGATTATCTGGTAGTTTTACTGTCAGTAGTGCATTAGTCACCTACGTAGCACTTTACAATCTGCAATGAATTTCAGATATCACCAATTGTTATGAATAAAACAAAAAAAGCCTTTGAATCAACAAAAGATCAAAAATCAGAATATATTCCAACTTCAATGATTAAAAGAACAACCTTTATTTTCAGGAATGTTAGTATGCTTTTGTCTTCTTAGCCTTATTTCTCTTAGCAGAAAATGAGATATTGAACCTTACAGCATCAGATGTATCATAAATCTTAGGGTAAACTCTCTTTTTGTAGTTTGTATTCTGCATGTAAATGTCAAAGGAAGACTTCAACATTTCTGTCTTAAAATTTTAGAAGTCTAGAATACAGAATAACATTTATCACAATGACCTCCGGATTTCTCCTCTCACTCTTCTGCCCACAAAAGAATGAAGTGGAGAACTGAACAAATCAACCTGTTGAAGAGATGAGAGCAATAAAAAGGACTTGACAAGTGTAATTGTAAACTATGAGACCTCAGCCATTTTCTCCTCTTCAAAACCAGTGTGCTCATATTTAAACTGGTAACTCACCCCTCCCACGATGAACATACAAAGTATGTCATGCAGTGTCTATCTTCTCTTAAAGCAGCTGCAGCAAAAGCAGTGTGGCTAAGAAAATATAATAATAATAAAGAAACCTGTCTGCTTAGATGCTTACAGCTGCTCATCTGATGATAGAACTGTCTTTGTCTTCTTTGGTTCTTTGCCATTTCTTTTATTTTCAAACTCTTCTACTGAAGGAAAAAAAAAAAAAAGAGCTAGCAAAAAGTCTCTCTCTCTGTCTCAGAGAAATCTGATGGCTGTGTGAGGACAGATAAGAGCTCACTGTGCTGATACACTGTGTGCATAGCAATATCTGCAGGTCAAGCACAGACCAGACATGGTTTCTCAGGACATTGTATTTCAGATGCTCTAAAGATTTTCTCACAGAAGCTTCTGAGAGATGCAAAATCCCCAAGTGCCTTTCAAGATCTACTTCAAGACTTGCTTCCAATGGAAAAATCTTCTGAGTATTTTTTATCTATCAATGTATATCTCAAAGCTTTACTTTTTCACCTAATCTAAATAGTAAGAAGTATCATTACTATTTTTTTTCCTATTGCAATCTTACTGTCAATTTGCCATACTTCTGCATAAATATTCCAGTTATATCACCTAATATCCCCTCACTATCACTGGTAGCTTATTAGCTAACACCAAATATTAAGCTTCCGATGTCTTTACATAGACTCAAAATACTTGTTCTCTCATAGTTCTCACACAAAATGCTAGCAGAAAGAATATGCTTTGAAAAGTGCATTTGAAACATGACACATTACTCATGATAGTAAATAAAAGGAGTGATAAACAACTCATTGGTGTCAGAATGCAGGAGAAGAAGCAGCTCTATGAAAAAAACTCCCTGATGCATATCTTTAAGTGCTCACATTTGCCTCATTAAAATCAGAACTGCTTAAACTTGGCAAAGAGACTACACCAAAAAAAAGAGTTTCATTAATTTAGTGTGGTTTATTTTGTGTGTTTGGGTTTTGGGGTTTTTTTGTGTAATTCACAGGACAGGGAAATCCTAATTGTTTTTGAAGATATCTTCAGACACTGCCATTTGAGATAGGAAATTCACAGAGGGGAAAAAAAAAGTGTTCAAAGGTAAACTCGAAGTTGTAGAATGGCTGCTGAAATAAAAATATCACAATTTAGTAGCTCCATCAGAACATAGTGATGAACCTTGTGGGTCTCTCTCAGGACAGATGTCATTATTGTTTGCCTTGTTTGCTAGCATCACATTTGTGCAACTTTGCTTTTCATTAACTTGCTTTCCTCCAACTCACTGCCAGATTAATATTTTTTTTTCAGAACAGAAATGTAAGAGAGATTCTTGTGGGGTTAAAGATGTCTGAGCATTTTTCTATATTAAAAAAATACTGTCTTTTGCTAAACTTTAATTATGACAGCAATAAACAAAAGACTTAACACCTGCACTTTCTCATCCTGCTAGTGATCAGCTTCACTGGTAAAACATACTATAAGACAAACTCCGGATATGTGGAAAAGCTTCTAGCAGAGGGATTTCCTCAGGTTCTCACAATATTTGGTGAGAGTCCTGCCTTTCTCACACAAGTTATGAAAAACAGTGGGATGGGTTTTGTAAGCTGGAGCAACACCTGGTGTTTTGTTAAGTTCTGTTTATGGTACATTGGAAAAATATTTTGAAATGGGTGTTGTAGGATTTTAGCCAATCATCCTAGGAGATGGGTGATCACTGACCAATCGCCTTATGGGGCTAGGGTATATAAAATGGGATTATAAATTAATAAAGTTGCTTCTTTTGTCTTCTCTTGCTGAATTTGTGTGTTGCTGCATCTCTCTGCTCCCGGTATAAACAGTGACATGTTCTCTTGCATACCTCTATATCCACGGTTTGCCTTGACACACAGAATTGGGATGTTCATTGTCTAAAGCATTGCCAAGCAAGCACCAGGTGACAGAAGGTAAGAAAAGGAAAAGCCTGAGAAGTGAAGCAAGTGCAGAAAGCAGAACCATCATCTAATGATCTGTCACAAGCACTGCCACAGAGTGGCTGGCTTTTATCACAGAGCTGTTATTTCCTAGTATCAGAGATGGTTATGCCACAGCAACAAGGGATGACATTCACTGAGCAAGGGTCATCTGGAAGCCACCAGAGTTATGGGGGCTTCTGATGGCAAAGATGCCCATTGGAGATGGGGCGCATGCACCAGGGACACTTGTATGTCGCGTGATCACCGCATGGTCATCGGTGATGAGCTGTAACCATGACCCCAGGCCACCATGACATTGAAGGAGGAACGATAAGAAGACAGTTGCCTCTGAGAATTTTGGTATTGATTGGTATTCTAGTATTGGCCTGGAATTGGCACCAAAGGTTTACCAATTCATTGCTATATTAAGGTTTTAAGTGGTCTTGAGAAGTGACCTTAAACATGGGTCGTCACTGTAATATAAGGGATTCGTAACAAGAGCTTTGATAACTGTGCATTGCCCTCTAAATAGCATCCACCATATATCCAAAATACTTACAAAGCCAGCAAACTACAATTCAGAAATTAAAAGTGTGGTGGTAAATTTGCTTACATTATCATAGGAGACAAGAAAAACAAAGATGAAATTGCAATGACCATCTGGTACTGCTCATCATGACTGTATTGAATGACCTAATAAATCCTCTCCATCTCTAGATTATTTTGAAGTCTTATATTCAGAAGTTCATGATACTGCAGTGATATTTTTAACAGCTGTTTATGTGCTGTGTTTATAGTAATTTGAGTTTTCTGTCTGTTCAGTAGCTTACTCTGTAGTTGCTGTTTCAGAGCAATCTAAAAGGCATCATCCCTCCTTCCTTCCCTCTCTCCTCTCCCTCCCTCCTCTCCATCTCTCTCTCTTTCCTTTGTTGCACTTCTGCTTATCTGCAAAGTAAAGGAGGTTACTAAGATTGCAATGCAGTGCAGTTTTATTTGCATCAGGTTTTTCTCTCTGATGATACACATGTTCTTTTGCAGCTCACCAACAAGCTGATAATCACAGGGAGAAAGTGAACTACAGCCTGAGAAACGCCTTGGGTTACTCCTTCAGGTCTCTTTCCAATGATACAGGAGGCTAAAGGAGAAAGCATTATCCCTATTCCACTTGGAGAGGGCGGGGGAGCGGGCTGTGGAGCCTTTAAAATGGAGAATTATTTAGAAGTTCCCAAAGGTGATATGAAACAAAACCCTTATCTATGTGTGCTTGAGTTCTCTTCCATAATAGAGACATATAACAACCGTTTTGAGCTCTGCAATTACAAAAAGAGCTGTGATTACTCCATCAGGAACCATGGGCAAATTAACATGAAATGGCATTAATGAGGAAACAATTATATCTGGAAGTCTTCTATTGTTTGATCTCTATGATTATTGTCACTTACGAACTCTAATCACTGACAGTGCACAACTGTAATTAGATATCCAGCCCTATTTAATCTGAACCAAAAGTGAACAACCATCTTATAATACACTTCAATCTTTCTAATTGTTATAACTCGTTCTTATTTTGTGTTGAAAAAGCAGGAAACAATCTGCTAAAGTGATCTCAACAGCAATCAATTTATTAGTGTTTCCATACACACAAGTGTTATTTATGAAGATCTGTAGTGTACTGGAGTGATACAGCAATTAAGACCTTGATTGGATATCAGTCTGAATACCTCCCCTTCATAAACACAAATTTGTATGATTTTGTTAAAAGGCTCACAGAGCAAAGACGAATCTGGACACCCTCCATGATTCCGCTTTGCAACTAGCTAAAGCTAATTTCAAAACGCCTAATGCATTTCAATTTACTTTCAAGTAAGGGCATCTAATCTATATGGCCAGAATAGATGATTTATAAGCATGCCACCACAGAGTTTAAATAAATCTTCGATGTCCTTTGCATATGTATTTTAAAGATTACAACAGTAGGAAAAGCCTCCCCCATAAGAGAAGGAAAAACATCCCAGTATCCAGATCCAGGAAAGGCTGAAATCTGGTCTGTATGAATTCACAAGACAAAATGACAAAACATTATCAGCAGATAGAAGAAAATAATGGGACAGAGGGAAAACAGGACTCACATTAATGGGGAAAAGTGTATTTCTGTGTAGGAAGAAACTCAATGAGAAGTATTAGAAGCAGTATGAGATGTACCACCTAAGAAGTAATGTGCAGCATAAAGTCTAAACTGTATCCTAACAGTTGTATCTAAATATTAGATACTAACTATAATATGCTAAATATTAGATCTAACTGTATCCTATCCATTGACTGTTTCATAGTAGGACAAATAAAATTATAAAGTTATTAAATATCTGGTAGAACAAATTAAATTGCCAAATACCCAGCAAACTATAACAACTATTATGAAGCAAGGCTGGATATTAGGGAATCAGAAACTCAAATATTTCTCATAAACCCCAGCAATTTTGGGTGAGCTCCCAAAGGGTTCAAGGGTAGAAAATATGAAAATCAACTCATGCTCATGGATCAGGGCTGAAAGAAAGTTTAGAGACCATCTGGACATTAAAAGTCTTTAGAAAAACAGAACTGACTGCATCTGAATACCTGATTCAGTACTGGCCTTGTGAGAATGTGAACCTACCATGACTGCTGAAAGAATGGTTTTAGAGAAAAAGACATGGAGGAAAAATTGGTTAGAGGAGAGTTATGTAAACATTTTGCCTGATTCTGTTAGGCAGGAACACATAAATAAGGTAAGGATATAGCAACAGATAAAAGAATACCTAAGGAAAAGAAAAAAGATGCTGGGACAGGAAGTTTTAGTACTGCTGAGAGCAGAAACCTGTATCACAGAAACATGCTGCAGCATATATGTAAACTCAACAATACCAGAAAGATGGATCTGAGCAATAAGGGTTCAGTAAGACTGGATTTGATTACCTTGGCTTGACCAAATGACACTGTTAGGGGAGACACCTAGTGTCACAGGTACAGTTTATATAACAGCTATTGCTGAAGCTGCTCCAATCTTTCAGATAATCCAAGAATTTAAGAGGGTTCATGGTAATAGAGAATTACTTCTACCAAGTGGGCAGTTTTGTAGAAAAGCTGCTCCTTTACTGTGTGAATAAATGAAATGACAAAAAAGTTGTATGGGGTTCTTTGTGTTTGGGGTTTTTTTTCAGGATTTTAAATAACAGTTTTCATTTCAGAAAGGCAGCCTTTGAGAGTTTCAGGGAATGAGTTGATGAAGTAAACTAAGGAGTTTAATGTCATATAGGGTTTTTCATTTCCAGATAGATATTGCTTCTTCAATCTCATATCATGAACTACAGGGAAAACAAGGCAAGAAAGGCCTCTGAACCTGAGGAGATAATGAACTCTTCCAGTAATCCTATTAGAAGTAAACAGTATACAGTGATAAAATAAATGGTTGAAAACAAAAGATATGTAACTTAAAAGTCAAAAGGAGAAAGATTTGCAAATTACTTCAATCAAGATAAACTAGTTTTTGCAACAGATATTAAAACAAATTGGAAAAGATTTTGTGGTCATATAAATTAAAATAATGAAAAAAGGAAAATGGCCTGCTATACAGTGACACTGGAGAATGAAGTCAGCCTTTTAAATGAAGGCTCCTAGATCAATATCTTGCTTTAATTTTCAATAAGGAAGAGGTAATGAGTCCATGGAAATGACTGCAACTGGAATAAAAATCAAAGATCTCAGTGCATTCAATTAGAGGAGCTCGGTAACCTCCATCCTCAAATTCTGGAAAAATTGGTATGTGAAAACATTTTCTCATGACAAAGATTTTAAATAGGAAGTACTTCAGGACATATGGTAAATAATGTTTAGGAATTTGGTCAGTCATTTTATAAAAACTCCTTAATAAGTTTAAAATATTGATGTGCGGAAATCAAATTCTACAATCTGTGAAAGGTTATAAACCAGGTATGTTTATTACGGCAAAGGGTGCAAGAGGGATCGCTCCTCCTAACTTGCACACCAATTAACCATCCCATATTTATTCCACTTAGTAATGCATATTCACAATCGCCTATAAATATTCATGATCTTTCCCCAAAAGGGCATCCTTAGGATAATAAGTTCCAAAAAATCATTTCCATTTGCTCCACCTTCAGCTCCATCTTTTGACGCATGCGCTGTACCTCCTGGTGGTCGCGGGCCGGGGTCTTTGCACTTTTCACCTTGACTCGAAATTTGTTAGGTTGTCTCAGTTCCGACCTCAAGGGTGGCTTCAGCTTGGTCTTGTAACTGATTAAGCCATTCTATCCTTTCTTATCTATTGTTTCTTTTCCCCTTGCAACGTCCCTTTTCTTGCTTAGGTTAACACATACACAATGGTTAACTAATATTAGTCTTTTCTAAGCTATATTTGCTAATACAAGTCTTTCTTAAGAGAAGTTAGTTAGATAATATTTAATTCAGGCAATGCTCAAGAGATATAGCTTAAAGATATGGCATTAGCTAGGTACGTTAGCTATCCCGCCACCTCAATATGAATCATCGTTGTTTTCAAGGCCGACTGTATAAGAGAAATATGTAGGAGTATTAAAGAGAAGATGATCATAATAAGCTATCTAATTGGGAAGGTATGTTTTCATAGGACCATGAGAAACTTGCTGAGCATGAGTCACTGGAGTTACTGAAGCCTTAGGACATAAGCAGGGAACTTCTGCTGGCCTTACGCTTAGGGAGGCCTTGGGACCCCTTATTACAGAGATCACCTCTGTCAGACTCCTGCTACCAAAACCTTGCCACGCAAACCTAACACATCACTGGATTTGGTCTGTGTGGAATAGAGCAAACTATCCCCATAGCAGGCCTCACAGTGCTGTGCTTTGTAGCATTCCAGCCAGGTGTTTGTAACACATCAGTGGTTGGGCTGCTGCAGAGCAGTGGTCACACAGCATCAAGACCATCAGTCCAACTCGCCCCACAAAGGCATCTGTGGGTGGGCAAGAGATTGGGAGGATTCACAGGACAGAGCCAGGACAGCTGACCTAAACTAACCAAAGATATATTTCATACTATATGACATTGTGCTTAGCAATAAAAACTAAGAGAAAGGAGGATGAAGATCATTTGTTATTAAGGTGTCTTCTGAATTAACCACTATGTATACTGAGGCCCTACACTTCCCAAGTAGTGGCTGGACGTTGCCTACTGATGGGAAGTAGACAATTTTTGTTTGTTTGTTTCTTTTGTTTCCACGTGGCCTTTCCTTCCCTTCCCTTCCCCTTTCCCTTTCCCTTTCCCTTTCCCTATCCCTTTCCCTATCCCTTTCCCTTTCCCTATCCCTTTCCCTATCCCTTTCCCTTTCCCTTTCCCTTTCCCTTTCCCTTTCCCTTTCCCTTTCCCTTTCCCTTTCCCTTTCCCTTTCCCT
>WTSP01002139.1:40177-56403 GCA_025331215.1 Actenoides lindsayi
GAAGGAAGGAAGGAAGGAAGGAAGGAAGGAAGGAAGGAAGGAAGGAAGGAAGGAAGGAAGGAAGGAAGGAAGGACAAGTTCTTGCCTGGAACACAACTGAAAGAAGACTAACATTGGCATCTCTGATCTTCAAGGGGCTGTAAGTCCTTAAGGATGCAAACTACCATGGTACCTGCTGTAGTGGTGGGTCAGGAGTAATTCAGGATGTTTATGGAGTTCACTGATGCAACTTCCTGATACAAGTGATCAAGGATCCAATGAATGGAAGTGCTTTGGTGGATCTGATAAGTAAGGAAGAACTAGTCTGGGATGTGAAGCTTAGTGATGGTTTTGTCTGGGATGGTGGAGGTCAGAATCCTTGGTAGAGAAAAGAGGCAGAAAGTGAGATCACAGCCCTGGACTTCAGGAATGCAGAATTTGGACTGCTGAGGTACCTGCTTGGAAGAAGGAGCAAATAAACCTGGAAATCTTTTCCAAGCATAAATACAAGAAGGTGATTGGAAGTAGTAAGCATGGATTTATGAAGGAGAAATCATGTCTGGCCAAAATGATTGCCTTCTACAATGAAATGACTGGCTCTGTGAATGAGGTGAGTGCTGTGCATGTTTTTTATCTTGGCTTTAGTAAGGCTTTTGGCACTGTTTCCCACAAACTGATGAAGTACAGACTTGATAAATGGACATTATTGAAAACTGGATGAACTGGTGCATTGAAGGGGTTGTTTTTAGTAGCACAAACTTCAGCTGGAGGCCAGTCACAGGAAGTGTGCTTCAGGGCTTGATATTGGGTCTGTTACTGTCCAATGATTGTTAATGACCTATGGGGCAGAGGTCATTCTTGGCATGTTTCCAGATGATAACAAAACTCAGAGGAGTGGCTGATACAACAGAAGGACCTTGACAGGCACGAGAAATATGCAAAGGAACTTCTTGAAGCTCAAGAAAAGTGAGTTCTGCCCCTGTGGATCAATAATCACACACTTTTCCCTAAATCTGTCATTATGTTTCAGTTCAGCAATATTTCTGTCTTCTACTGGGAAAACAAGAAATTTAAGAAATAGCTGACATGTGAACAACCAATGACAGTAAGATTTGCATATATGGAAATTTCCCAGCTTGAGAAGAAAAAAAAAAAAAAGCAACGTATTAGTCAAAAGGTTTCAATCTGGAAAGACTAAAGCTGATGCCAGTACAAATGTAAAACTAAAATGGTTAGTAGAGGTTAAATTACACAAGTCTTTTCCAGTTCTACCACTTACGCTAGCCATGCCTAGATACGTACACTGGCTTTATCTGTTACCTTCTAAACACATTTTCTGTATCTTAGTAGAACTTACTGATTACAAGACATGTCCATTCACATGACATCAGAAGTACAGAAGATGGCAGTAGGGAGCTGCAGAGGTACAGAACTATATTGACTTTTCAATTCTTATCAACCCCCAGGAATTCAAGTACATTTTCTGAAAAAATAATAACCAAAAAACCCAAAACAACCAAACAAACAAACAAAAAAAAACCAGACAAAAAGCCCCCCACCAAAACACAACTTTACCAGAATGAAAGGCATCCTGAGTTGCTAAAATTACCTCAATTTTTGTCATTTACCAATATAGAGATTTAGCTGTATCAATTCTGTTGATTGTAGCCCTCTTCTCTAAAGGCTCAAGCGATTCAAAAAACCGTTTCATTTTCAATTTCATTTTGAGAGACATTAAGGTTTCTAAAGACTTCTAAAGAGACATATATATGACAAGCCTCTACAGAAATTCTTCTGAAAGTGCAGCCTAACACTTCAGAAAAGTGTATGAGGTATTCTTCTGCAGTTTCAGAAGCACAAATACCTCAATGGACTTCTTTTTCCCCTATTTTTTTATTAAATGAAATTGTGGAAAAATTGAAAATTACATGTGTGCTTTTAGTACTGTGGGTTTTGTTTGTTTGTTTGTTTTGTTTGTAAAATGCTTCTGGCTGAGTTATTAGTACAAGAACATGTTGGAAATGCTAACAAGTATTTTTTAAGGAAATCCTAAGTTCAGCTGTTCTAATACCAGTTTGCAGATCTAAATAGTATTAAATCCAGATACCTCAATATTATTTCTTTCACTAACAAAATCATTGACCTTGGTTGTGGTGTATTTAATATATTACTGGATTATGAGAAGTATTGCTGAAACTGCCATCCATGTCATACTGACAAAAATATTTCCTAGAAATTTAAAAATAAAGGCAACAACCTGTTCTTTAGGAACAATAACCTCTCCTAAACTTCTTTGGAAGCATGTAAGATTGGGAAGAGATGAGTTGACTTTTCACTATATAATAAAGGAGCTTGTTTTTTGCTTTAGTGTTCTAAAGTAGTATTTAATGAGCATAGACAAAACTAGCCTGCTGTGGTTTATCAGATCCAACAAAAATCAAAGTGAATTAACTTAATGTGGATTTAAGACTGATTCAAACTCTAGTAAGAAACTGTGGGCAAAAAAAAAGCCTTACAAAATGAGTTCTGCCTTTCACTTGTATCAACCAGTGCTAAATGGCCCCTATAAACAATAAGCATCTGGGCACCAAGATGTGTCAGGCTCAGACATGAACCTATACTGCAGGTTGCTGTCTCCAGTACCTCTCTATCCATTTATGCATACCACATGCAATCAGAAAAAAAAAAAAAAGAAAAGAAAAAAAAAAAAAAAGTATTTTCTCCTCTTGCTTTGAAAGATGTATTCCTGCAAACTTCCCACATGCAGTCTAGTGACTATTAAATTATTGTCACTTGATTAATACAAGTGCCCTTTATGCTTCTGGATAAATGTATGCCTTCTACTGTGTAACATAAGATTTTTAATAATAAGAAGACTTTGAATACATGTAAGTAGCTCAGAATCTTCTGCCCTTCTGTGCCTATCACATGGGGAATTTAAAAGTTAATATGATTTAACTTTTGGTCAGCCCTTAAATGACAGGCAGTTGGACTAGGTGGTCATTGTAGGGTACTTCTAACTGAATTAGTCTATCCTATTCATTCCGAGGCTGGAAAAAACAAAGAAGGTAAGTAAGATGTTAAACCAATAGCTGTGGAGTGGAACCACGTCACATGTAGACAAAAAGATTTGCAAATTTGGCTTTCCAAAACCATTCTTTTCTCACTATTGAGAGGCTTTGTAGGTGTAAAGTCTTTTGTGGCCAGAGGTGCAAAGGAAGACTAAATAAGCAGGCAGGATTATAGACTAATTTCTGAAACTTTGATGGATGCTACATTATAAATTCCTGATTTTTAGAGACATTGGCTAATTTCAATATGAGAATGTAGTTTACACCATCAGGTCAGATGGTTCACCGTTAGGGAGCTTTCCAGGTATTAAATTAGTAATTTTTGGAATCCAATTTTATTTCAGAAAACATAATAATGTTATAAACTGCAACCAAAACTTCATTAAAAACAATAAAAGATTCAGATTTGAGGTTAGACTAAATGCATACAGACTGCATAGAATAATTTGATTTTATGACATAATATGTATTAGTATTTCATGCTTATTTAGTTCATAGAAATATGTAATGTCTTTGCACAGCTTACTCTATGAGATTCACTAGCATTCCAGGATAATTCTTCAGTTATACACAATCTATACATTTTTATAGCACTTATGTAAGCAAGGTGATCCTTTGATAGGTTTGGAATTCAGTAACTATGGCAGATCAATTATGCATTTGATGGTTCTGATGATATTTCTGGCCATGAAAAGAGCAGTGTCACTTAAATGAAACAAAAAATTTATGTATAATATGAACAAGATACATCTATGTGTAGCCATTTACATTTGTTGGTCTTGTATTCTCTTTTTTTCCCCCCCTATACAAATAGTCACTTCAGTCATGGGGGAGGCCAAACTGAAAGCTCTGCTTAGGTAAACTATGGTCTGGATAACATCATCTCTAACTATTAAGATTACTCTTGTGTGCATGGCGAAAAAACAATAAGTATTTGTGCAAGTATCTTTCTAGAAGCATCAACCATTCTTATGGGGAAGACTCACCTGACAGCAGTGATCAGTGAGACCTGGGATGCATATGCCCTGCTCTAACTGTTTAGGTTACTGTGTTATGCATGGGAAAGAGACAAAAAAGCACAGATATATCTGCTAATAACCTGACATTCTAGTGAAACAACTAGTCTAGGTGGCCAGAAAACAATGGCCTTTGACTAGTTTCCACTGTCATTTTTAAGAACAGTTTTCTTCAAGGCTTTGAGGTGGAATACTTTTGAATGAAAAATTAATTCACTCATTAAATATATCAGGAATTAAAAAAGAAAAATAATTGCAGTTTAACTGGGAATCTGTTTATGGAATTAAATGAAATAATATGAATAGTTGAGTTTTAAGACAATTTACCAGGTTAAATTTGTCTTATTTTGTGTTTAATGCCTTTAGCAATCTCAGAGGAGGAAAACCATGATTATGAGCCCTTGACTTCAAGTCCACACTAGTATTCAAGAGGCCTGCAGATGCGACAGTGGTTATGAGCATGTCTGTTTATCTGCACCCCTGGAATAGGTGTTTGTCTTTGCTATGGGCCTGGGGACAGGGAGCTGCACTGGTATTGCATCTGCCAGTTAGGAATGGGATAGGATAGGGGAAATTCCTGGGGTACCTAAGAGTGTACCCAAACTGATCCTAGTATGCTGGGAAGGAGAACCCTCTGCCTTCTGAAACCCATCAAATTTGGCTTCCTTTCGTACGGATGACACCAAACTGGTGGTATGCAGTTAATAACTGGTGGGCAGAAGACCCTAAATAAATTGTGCCAACTGGAACCTCATAAAATTCAGTTAAACCAAATGCACAATCCCAAGTCCGAGCCATAGTGACTTCCTGTTAGATACTGACTGGCCAGGGAGCAGCTCTGCTGAAAAGCAGTCGGGATCTTGGGGAAGAATAGGCTGAGCAAGAGACAGTGGCGTTAACATTATGGAGTATATCAACAGGACTGCTGCCAGTAGTTCAAGGGAGGTGTTTTTTCCCCTTGGTACTTGGACTGTAGATGCAATGCTACACCCAATTCCACAGCTTGCCCCTGCCAAAAAACCAAACAAACCACAAAACAAAAAAATCCCTTGAACTATTTCAGACATAAAGGCAATACTCACTTCAGCTGTGAAAACTATGTGGAGAAGAGCTCAGAGGAACCTACCAGAACTGTGGATACTTTAATGAGTTTATCATCATTAGATCAGAACAGCCAGTGTCTGATAAAATGTATTTACTGTTCAAAAAATGGGAAGATGTTCACAAAAAAAAAAACCCAACAAAAAAACAATCCCAAAAAACACCCCCCTAAAAACCCAACCAAACAAAACAAAAAACAAACAAGCAAACAAAAAAACCCCACCACAAACAAAAACACACGCAAAACCCCACAAACAAACAAACAAACAAAAAAAGATGGGTGTCTGTGAAGGTTTAGGGTCAAGGCAGCCCATTAGGCCTATAACAGAGGGTCTCTGTTAACCCCCCCGCCCTCCACAAAGGGGAAGAGAAATGGAATGAAGGAGAGAGACTGAGCGATTAGAAAAGGAAACTAGAACAGCTTTAATGAAAATGAATTTAATAATAATAAAAGTGGAATATATAGAAATGTATACAAAACCATTATTGAACCCAAGCCCCTGATGGTAATTCCATTACCATCACCACTGATGCTGTGGAGCAGGCACTGGGAAAGTCCCAGACTGCGCCCAGTGGTAGAAGCAAACTGTGTTCAGGAGCTGGATTCTGGTACTGGATTCAGGAACACATGGATCAGGATCAAAGACAGAAGGGACAGAGTCCATTATTGGAAGATGGCCCTTGAAGCAGAGAGGAAGCAGCCCACTTGACCCTCGTGATCCCTCCGTTTTATACCAAATATGACATATATTGGATGGAATCCCTTGTTGGTCAATTTAGGGTCACCCATCTTGTCTGCTCCTCCCTGCAGGTGCCACCTTTCACTTTTCTGCACCCACCAATGTGGTGCACAAGATCCAGCAGTGGCCTTGGTCTGTACACCAACCCTTGGTACTAACTGGGTAACTAACATGGGGTGCTATCACTTCTAGAAGTATACACTGTCTGCAAAAGCATGCTGCTAACTTCAGAAGGTGCAGTTAGATGAACTGAGCTGAATATTAAAATCACTGAACAGAATTAGCCAGGACAGTACCATATATATATGTCTGACACCTTCAAAGGTGTGATGTTTTGGAAAATCCATATGTGTGCTGCTATGAATGCTGTTGAAATTGTTGGTTTGTTATATTTTTAAGGAGATCAGAGTACATGATACTTTTGTATGAAGGCTGTCTTATATAACTTCTAGAAAAGAGATAAACCTCCCATCTCTCCCTGTACCACTTTTAAGCCTGTTTTCTTACCCTGTGTTTTGTGTCTAAAGAGACAACCAGAGGTGAGTGGGAGGAATCATAGTGTTTTGTACTAGGTTTCATTTTATTTAAAAGTTTTACCTCACATATAGTTTTTCTATTGCTGTTATCACCAATAATTTTTTTTAAGCAACCCAAGGCAGCTATAGAAAGATGACTTACATTCTCCAGTAGCATCCCCTAAGTGTAGATGTGTCTTGATGTGTGAGAATAAAAAAAGAAGGTATAGATAAGTTAAGAAAAATAGCAAATATAATGTCTGTGCATTACAGTTCTATAGAGGCATAGAAAAGACAGTCATTTCCCAAACAGTATATTTAAATATAAACCAAGATACTTTTGCTTTGTGAAAGACTGGAAGGTTGGGGAAGGTCTCGGTTAAGTCCTGGAGAGATTGTTTTCCTATTTTTATTTAATGAAAAATATATCTGACATACTTTGACAGACTTCTCTTTAGAGATGTTTAGCATTAACCTTGAAAGACTTACTGCCAATTGATAACACCTTTAAGTTGCTATGTCTCATGTCTTCCTGCATAAGCTGACTTTCACTGTGAAAGACTCTTTCTCAGACACTGCAATCATTCCAGATTCAGTATTACAACATTCTTCATGATAATTCCTGGTAGTATTTTAATTTCAGTTTTAGTTTTATGATTTCACAGTGATAATCTTCATAAAATTAGTTGGTATAGATCCCCTCAGTTTTCATCTCTGGGGCAGTTATTCCTTTTTTTCCTGTGTTTTCCTAGAAATCACTTGCCTTGAAAGAACTTTAACTCAGAGAAGTAGAACAGACTCACTTCCAATGGCTTCCAAAAGAGCATAGATTAGTTTCACAAGCTGTACTGGAAGGATGGGAAATATTAGGTCTTTTATTATATACAATTTCTATTTTCTCCATTTCTAACTTTTATTTAAAACTTTAACTTTGCTTTTTATATGTTGTCACTCTTGGCACTATTGCTATCATTATCACTTGCTAAATATGAAGATTGCAAAGAACAATTAGTATTTGTATTGGGTCTGTCCGGGATGGATTTAACTTTCACCATAGCAGCCCTCATAGAGCTGTGCTTCTAGCTAGAACAGCACTGGTAACTCTCCGGTGTTTTGGCTCTTGTCTACTAGTGATCACAGAGAACCAAGGATGCCTCTCCCGTCCCTACTGCCCCAAAGACCAGTAGGCTGAGGGTGAGCAAGAGGTTAGGAGAGGACACAGGACATAGTCAGGACAGCTGACTCAATGAAGTCCCTCCCATAGGAGACAGTCCTTCATGAACATCTCCATCATGAGTCCTTCCCATGGGCTGCAGCTCTTTACAAACTGATCTAGGGTGGGTCCCTTCCTTGGGTTCAGTCCCTTCAGAAACAGACTGCTCCAGCACAGGCTTCTCTTGGAGTCATGGTGTTCTTCAGGTGTAGCCATCTGCTCCAGTGTGGGGTCCTCCATGGGATGTAGGTGGATATTTGCTCCACTGTAAACTTTCATTAACAGTGCATTGTTAGTCTTCATTAATCTGCAGGGGGACAGGCTGATATCTCACCATGGGCTGCAGTGGAATGTCTGTGCTGGTGCACCACCCTCCTTCATTCTTCACTGATCTTGGTGTCTGCATAGGTACTTCTCTTACATCACACATTTCACTGCAGGTTTTTCCTCTCTTAAATATGCCATTTCAGAGGTGCTACCACTATTGCTGATTGGCTCAGACTTGGCCAGAGGCAGGTCTATCTTGGAGCTGGGGAAGCTTCTCGAAGCTTCTCACAGAAACCACATCTCCACAGCTGTAGCTCCTTACCTGCTACCAAAACCCTGCCACACAAGCCTAACACACCTGCTCAGTAATAAAAGCTAAGAGAATCCAAGCTAAGAGAAAGGAAGAGGAGAGGAGGGGAGACATTTGTTATTAGGGCATTTGTCTTATGAATCAAGTGCTTCATGTGCTGACACCCTATTTCTTGGAAGGTGGTCAGACATCCCCTGCTGATGGGAAGTAGAGAATATTTATTCTTTTTTTTTTACTTTTCTTCCATGAACAGCCTTTGTTTTCTTTCATTTAAGTGTCTTTACCTTGATCCACAAGCTTTTTATCTTTTATTCTTCCTGTATTGTGCTGAAGAGTGAGAGGGCAGCTTGGTGGGCAGGGAGTGGATGGTGAAGACCAGTCCACCACAATACTGTAGTCATAAGTTAGGAAGACCTTAAATATCAATCCTTGAATATCAAACCACAACAACCTGTGATCTGAGACAGTGGAGAATCTGAATACACAGGATTATGTGATTTGGAAAACAGAAATACAATGACCCTGAAGTATCAGGTTTAGATCTGATAAATCACAAAACCCGTCCTTATTCTAGAAGGACTCTTAAAAGTTTCCCATCTCTGTTCATAAACTAAGGTTATCTTCAGCTTCAGAACTTCTGCTCATTAAACATTATCCTTTAGTGATAAGGTGAAAACTGATATCTGAATCTTCTTGGAAAAGATCTCAGCAAAAAAAGATCAAAATGTGCCAAGTCCCCATCCAGTGTTACTTCCTGAACTTTTTTTTAGAAAGAAACCTGCTACTAATAATCTTATTCCCTACTGATGCAATACAGTACTTTGTTTAGTCTTTCTGCCTGCATTGGCTAAAGACTGCACAAATTAAATTATTTTAATTGTAGAATAAACAAACAGCTAGGGAGAAACTCTCTTGAAAATGCAAAAAAAAATGTAAATAAACTGAAGGGCACAATCTTCACAATGTGCACTGATTTTTCTCAATAATAGGATGGATTTGTCATTTGAACAAGTACTTTTCTATGTATATAGAAGTAACTTTTATTGTACAGCTGCTGAAACACAACTAAACTGTTGCACCATTTGCCATTCTCCTGGGTACTGTAGTTGGCTACGCCAGCTGTGGTCAGAGTTCAGAGAAATACTGAACAGTTGACTTCTCCCCAACTAGGAAGTGTACTGTTGTTACTCAAATTAATAGGGTAAACTGGCTAGAAACAGTATTATTTTATTGTCCTAAAAGGAAATCTCCATTAGGCCCACACAAGCTATCTGACTGCCAAAAGAAACATTGTCTGTTACAGATTAAGTTACATATTTTATCCTTATTTAGTATTCATTTGATTCATGCCAGTGACAAAAAGCACCTATAAAACCTGTATAGCTCTTTTATACAAGTTATACCTGGCAGTGCAATGCAATTCAGCCAATATGGTGCCTAAAGTATTGGGCATTACTGCACAATTATTTTTTTACATTCCACGACCTGCTTCGTATTATAATCAAACTCAGTGAGCCAAAACTGCCTGCAAGTTAACTACAGGATCTGGTCCTAAATATGTTCAAATCTTGTTCTTTTTACTTGACATCTAACAAGCTTTTCAACTCACATTAAGTTCTATTTATTATTACTTGTGATTTTTTTTTTAATCTTTTTTATCTTGCTTTCTTAATGTGTGTTTTAGAAAGATGCTAGTTGCCTAAAATGTGAACAGAATGCAAATGAAAGTCCATTTTGTTAACAGTTCTCTATATCAGCTCCAATAAACTTATGTTTAAACATCCAAATATTGACACCAAAGCAAGAAAGTCGTCAAATCCTGAAGTCACATGTGTACATACAAGATTGAGTTAAAAAATTATTAACCAACGTCTCAATTAAACAAATAGAGGTATAATCTAGCATGGTATGTATTTAATTTGTTTAGTTTTGTAATTTGGTAGTTGATAATTTGCAAGGAAACCTCATTAACAATTGCCAGTAGTTCTATTTGGAAAGACTAATTTGTACAGAACATTTTGCCTTAATGAGGTTCCATGTGAAAATGAACTTTAATACTTCACTATTACTAGGACTTTAATAGTACTTAAAGAGTTAGTGTTCTTTTTTGTTACTGTAGTAATTTTTGACTTCCAATATAAATGATCGAAGAATGTATAAAACATATGTTCTGCTGGGGATGATGAACCCTATCACTAGCTTTTAACTTCTTAATATAAGGTAGTTACATAATTCCATTCTCTGTTATACAGTTTAGTAGTAAAAAGGAAAAGATAGACACATTTCATATGCTAAATTTTCCACAATTATAAATATCTAGCTAGAATAAATTCCCAATAACATTAATATCATTTCACTCCTGTTAGTCAAATCAAGTGCATGACTGTGTATTATGTAGTTGTGTATCTAGAACAAGGTTTGACATTAACTAGACTTTTTTTGAATGACTAATGAGAACTTCCTTATTCAAGGCACATATAAAATTGTATCCTTCTAGTTGCTTGTGTAGGAACGGAAACTTCAGAAACTTAACACTTTCGTTGACCTATAAATAACTTACCAAAGCAGCAGAAATAAATGTTTACAACTATATTTTTTTATTGTCACTAATCAGGTACAGAAGATGTTAAAACATCAAGAAATTCCATGCATTCATTTTGATATTACTAAAATTCATGTTTAAAAACTTGCAAAAGCCTCTTTGATTCAAAAAAATTAAGTAAACCAAATGATCTTTTAATTTTCAATTAAAAATAATATTGACATTTTCTCTATTATTTTTAATCTAAAAATTTAAACACAATCCCATACAAAATATCAAATGAAATTATTCATGAAGTCCGAATTTTTTTAGACATGTTTAATTTTTCCTATTTTCTCTTCCCGCCCCCCCCAATCTTAGAGATAAGTTACATTCATGATCTGAACAGAACCTTTAATACTGAGAAGCATCTCTTAATCTCGATTAATTACTGTTTGGCAGAGTTATGAAGTGCCAGAACTTCACTTCCTCCAGTTTGCGGAAAAAGCATCTGCACTTGTTTAATAGGGACCAAGTTGTCATCAACAATTAGAAACTGTTTTTTAACAGAGATGTTAAAATGTTTAGCTTTTGTTTAGTTCAAGGACTTCCTAAGAGTCATCAGCTTCAGTAAAGCCATTTGCTACATAATTTATTCCAAACTATTCTGTGGGAGAGGTATACTTCGCTATCAAATTCTGTAACATGCCTCAAGAATCTGCCATGAGACTAAGGTCTATTTTATCTTATGAGGCTTGTCCAAGGCATATTTTCTGCATAGACATGAAAGCTAGAAATGATAGCAAATTAGGTGAGGTGCACAATCCCAAGATATTTAGGACAAAAATCCTGACAACCACTTCAATATTTTGCAGGAGCTTTCTGTTTCACTCACAGAAAAAATGAAAAACAACAAAAAGAAGTTCTGAATGTTTAATTGCATTATTTGTTATTGCAAAACCTTATTTTCATAGAAAACATTTTCTCCAATGCTCAGTTCCAGTTTGCCTAAGCACTGCCATTTAACAAAATGTTTCAAGATGGCAGAACTCAGGATGAAAGAATGATGTCATGGCATTGTAAAGTATTAACAGGAAGTATAGACTAAAAGTTTCACCTTGAAAAAGCAGCTGGTGCAGTAATAGAAACACAGATATTTCACAATGTGTTCATTTCTGATTTTTTTCATCCTGTGATAAGAAGTGTAATTTATACCCTAGGGAGGAATACTTCCTGATAACTCATATAGCTAAAATGTCCACATCTATGTACACAAATTCATTGCTACTTTGAGTTCTACTTTAGAAATTCACTTTTTAGTAACTTCATTGTATACAATGATTCTTTGGGTAGTTGTCACCAAACAGCGATGAGGGCATGACATTTTCATGAAAGGTTTTGTCATTTCTGCCTTTTTTAAGGTCACTTTTTGCCTTAGGTTCCATAACTTTTCTTTACCTTTCAAGAGTGATTGATCCTGTTTGATCTCTGCTAATGTTCCTCCTTATTTTTTTCTCAACATGATCAGGCTTACTTTTAACATTGTTTTTCAGTAACAAATAGAATTATGGATAAAATACTTAGCTCCACATTTAGGGAATTAGCTTTTTCTAAACCTTTAAAAAAGTTTGATTTATAGTAATCTAGTATATAAATGTTCATTTTAAAATTACATTGGTCATACTTCTGTTATCCAGTATAATAGATGTGGATGACAGAGTAAAAACATCATTAATACAACATATAAAGATTAAGCTATGTGAATGTATTTAGTATATCCACTTCTGGAAAACCCTTTTGACAAATTCTGTGAGCAGAGCATATTAACCAGCAACAGCTGAAATTGTCAAGCGTAATATGAGAGTATTATTTATTATGTCCCTGGGCAGGACATGTAGCATGGTGTCAGGTGTTGGTTGGACATGGTAATCCCATTCACGGTAAATGAAAGCTGATGATGTCATTATTCCTGTAACAAAGATTGAAGCCAAGTCTGTAAACACATAATGCAGAGCATGAAACAAATAAATAGCAAGAGATAGCCTTCAGAAGAGGGACTTCAAAAACCATCAAAGAAAAAGATGGGACAGCCATGGCAAGAAGGAACAAATGTATGACTGTCTGGGGAGCTTGTGGGAGTTTGCACTGACAGCTCTTTCTGGAGAAAGAGCAGAATACAGGTCCTCTAAGTCCCGGGAGTGCAATGAGTGAAAAGAAATACAGAAAAGAGATTTTCAGTTTCTCGGTTTCCCCTTGCAAGAATTCTTTCTTTTCACACCTCCTTGTTCTCCTTTATCTTTAGCCCTTCTGTTACGTATACCCTGCCATCAAGTTCCATGTTCACTGACAGTAGTGGCAGTTCTTTCCATACCGTCAAATCACAGATAGTATGATGCTCTTCTTGCCTTGTGTCTCCTTACTCGCCACATAAGGAGATGGTGTAGGCATCTTACACACAGAAATTGCCATACCCTATATATATGGTTTAGGTCTTAGGGGCTGCAGGGTGCCCTACAAGGCAAGACACCATGAACTGTTCCATGCTACTCAGAGCCTGTTACTACTGTCTCTGAAGGTGACATAAATACCTTACTGTGTGCCAAAATTGCAATCAGTCATAAGAGTACATGATGTCTCTGCTTAGACATGCTGCGTGGCAGCCACTGGAGGGACAACATATAGAAGAGAGATGTTAGGAGGAACGGGGAGACATGTGGAATTGGACTTTGTTGGGGACACAGCTGGAGATGTGCTCTTGGAAGGAGATACTGCGTAACAAGGCAGGGACAACTTTGAGGGACCACAGCTGAGGGTGATCCATCATGCCTCAAGCACTGCAGCTATGGGATCCATACTGAAGTAAAGGAAATAATTAAGAAGTAAGTATCAGTGTAGGAAAATGGTAAGAAACAAGGTGTGTCCACAAAAAATCATTACAGAATGATTCCAGCCTCCTGCACCACCTTTTGCCTCACCAAAGTAACCGGGAGATGCAGAAAAACCACAGGAAGTTGTGGCTAGAAAGGGGTCAGGAAAGCTGTTTGACTGAAGCCTGGGGAAGTTGTTTCCCTAAGTCCTTCTTTAATTGTTTATGTCTTCACTTTTCTTCAGTCTTCTTCTTCACTTTATCTTTACTTTGCATCTCAGTTCTCTCCTCCAGTACCTCCATCACTTCCCTTCCTTCTTCTCTCTCATCTTGGTGCTCACAGGGCTGTTTCTCACACTTTTTCTTTCTCATTCTGCACTGCCCGTGCAGCATTTTACCCTGTCATAAATATGTTTTCCCAGAGGCACCACAAGCTTTGCTGATGGACTAAGCTTTGTCCACTGATGGGTCTGTTAATGGAGCTGGCTGAAACTGGCTGAAATTGGCAGGAGCTGGCTGTCCCCGACACAGGGCAGCCCTTGAACTCCGCTCACAAAGACCCTCCTGCAGCCCCCAGCATCAAAACCTGGACACATAAATCCAATACAATAACATTCATAGGACTCAGAAAACCTATTTGGACCTACTCTTGGAATTTCATACTTGGTGCTTGCTGGACAGATGAAATCCATAAGGAAATAACTTTTTCCAAGCTTTGTCTCATTCTTGTCATTAGTATTAATAAGACTGCTTTAAACCTTCCAGATTTATAATTCAATGAACTTCAACACTTCTCTTTTGAGAGCATCTTAGAGGCCTTCATCCTGAAAATTCAAATGTGAGTTCATTGCAGTAATTTGCCAGTGCAATAAAAATGTAAAGTTCACATGCGCGTAATATTACTTTAATCAAGAAAATATCGGTAAATCGATACTGTTTGAATAAACTTCACAATTGTAAATGTCTAGCTGGCAAGACAGAAAAAGCAAGTAACCAATAGTTACCTTCACTATTTATTCAGAAAAGTATCTGAATTTCTTCCATGTTTCAAAAATTTAATTTAAGAAAAAGACGTTTTTGACTAATGTGATTTTCACAGGAACAATATAGAGTAATAAATAATTTAAAATTATTTACAGACAAATGCATCTGAAACAAAGGAAAATCAAAAGAGAAAGTGGAGAATTTACAGCTGATGTCTTTCCTCCCTATATCCCAAAAGTTCAGCTTTTCAAAGCACATTTCCTTTTTTTTTTTTCTTATAATGTACCAGCATAATTTTTCTGCCCTACAAATCAATGCATGTTTGTACTGTCATGAAAAAGTTTTTCTTTCCTGTAGAGTTGAAGGGACATTCTAGGAAACCAATATCAAAATACAAAATTTGACCCCAGTATCACCACTAATTATTTTATAAGGTGGTTCTGAACAGTACCTGAACTGTACTTCTACATGTTACTGAAATGACTCTAAATTCCTGTTTTTCAGATTTCAAACTTTATCTAACTTTTCAGCATCTCATTTCATTGTGACATCAGTATAGTGACACCTCACTTCTGAAAAGCTGTTTGAGTCAATTTACATTATTTACATCATTTACATTCAGTCCTGATTCTCCTACTACACTTGTAAGAGGATATCTGCCTTTTATGCATCTCTAACCCACGCCCTCCTTCACTTTCAGCTGTCTGTTGTACATTTGGCACTAACATCTCAGAGGTTCAGCCAAGTGGCAGGGCTTCTGCGGTTATGGCTATAAGTAGACATGATCTAGCAAGGTGAATAGATGAAGCAAGCAGTGAAGGCAACTCAGTTTTCAGCAGATGGCTCAAATGCTATCTATAATGCCATCAGAATGACAAGTTGTTTTAGTAATTCGATGTTCTGAGACAAAACATGGAAGTGAGCAAGAATCCTGACTGAGTGGCAATAAGGCTACCTAGATATCTCTCTCTTTCTCTTTGGAAACCAAGCTGGGTTTTTCTAAAGCTTAGAATACATCCATTTGCACTAAGTTTTCTTCTAGATACCACTTTTTAAATGCTTCTAATGCTACTTGAAACACAGGTCCTTTGACATAATTCTTACTTTTTCACCCAAACATATACTGTTCTGCAATGACCCTGTTCAACCACAGAATGATAGTGTCCTGGTTTGAGTGAGAACAGACTAATTCTGCTCAGTAATTTTACTTTTAAGCTATTTAACTGCACTTTCTGAAGGTAGCAGCCTGTTCTCACAGACAGTGGCTGCTTCCAGCAGTGATAACACCTCATGTTTAGTTACTACCAAGGATTGGTATGCAGACCAAGGTCACTGCTGGATCTTGTGCACCACATTGGGGGATGCAGAAAGTGAAAGGCTGCACCTGCAGAGAGGAGTGGACAAGACGGGTGACCCTAAACTGACCAGCAAGATATTCCATCCCATATACATCATATTCGGTTTAGAGCTGAGGGATTGGAAGGGTCTCTGGGCTCTTCACCCCCCTTCTACTTTTTTGCCAGCTTTTGCTTGGCTTGGCTCAGGTCCTCTTTCGGTTCCTTCCTCGGAGCACCCAAGGAGGACTCTGTCCATTCTGCCTTTGATCCTGGTCTGTGTGTTCCTGAACCCAGTACCAGAATCCA
>WTSP01002139.1:63702-77947 GCA_025331215.1 Actenoides lindsayi
CCTTTGGGGAGGGAGGGGGGTTAACAGAGAGCGTCTGTTATAGGTCTAAGGGGCTGCCCTGACCCTAAACCATGACATTTAGGAAGTCAAATAACATATTTACCTTACAGATGACATTGTATAGGCTAAATACTGTGAAGAGCAAACATATTTTTCTTTCTCTCTGAAGAACTATTTAAGTCGCAAGAAGACTAACAAGTGTTTTAATTTCATCACTTGTACATTGTGTATCTATATTTCTGATAGTCTTCCCAGATAATTAAAAGTCCATTTTAGAAAGATGAAAAAGAAAAGATTACAAGAAGAAAAAAAGTCTTAAAGTTCAAGCAGAGAACAGTTATCCTGGATGAATCACTGAGCCTGTTATGTATTTGATATGTTGTCATTAGTTTCAGTGAATGGAATAAATCTCATTTGCACCTTCTCTTTCCCCTATGGCTATAGCTAATTTATTCTCTCCCCCAAAACACTGTTTTGACAAAACATAAAATTAAACAGCTGTGCATGCCAGAGTTTCATGTACTAAGACTTGCTGCTGAGCTTTGCATATTCTGTGACTTGTTCTAGTTTCATTATTTAGAGCAGGTGAAGAGGGTGATCCATTAGAGGAAGAGAAACTGCTAACCACTGTTACTTAGACATCAATCATTTTTATCACATGGTGGTATTAATATCATTTGCTCAGCAAAAGATCATGGCATCAGTTGCACAAATGTGCCTTGCTTTTGACAGTACTTGAACTTACATATCAGTGATTTTTCTCATATAATGGCTATATGATCTGTTGTCCCCTTTTCTGCAACTTACACAGAAATATGTCCTTCACTGTTTTCATCCAATTAGCATGTAGCTACAAGAGATACCATTGGAAATGCCTAATTTTCATGGT
Source organism: Actenoides lindsayi (assembly GCA_025331215.1). NCBI lineage: Eukaryota > Metazoa > Chordata > Aves > Coraciiformes > Alcedinidae > Actenoides > Actenoides lindsayi. The sequence continues at coordinate 64,592 of WTSP01002139.1, forward strand.
CTTTGGATTATGCCTGTACAAACCAATTATACTCTATAAAAATTTACTAGTATTTTTCTAGGACTGGAGAGGGCTTTTAAACAGTTCAGTGGAATGGATGTCTATTCCTGAGTTGTATTATTTATAATCCTATGGACCCAGGATCTCTAAACTGGTGGCCCAAAACTAAGCTTTTAAATACATAATTTGGTGCATACAGAAATAAAAGTAATTGTAGATTTAGGTGGTGTTCTGTACTCACTCGTAGGCCTTAAATACAGACTATAACTTAAAGATATGTACTAACAAGTAGTAGTCAACTGAGAAATTAACTCTTTATACATTGTGTATTTTCAAACAATAGAGAAAAAAAGTGGATTTTCTTACACCACTACAAGTTCTGGCTATGGCTTAGCTTGTCTGAACCTGCAGAGCTTGTGTACACTCCATTAAAATGACAAATGTGATTTATTAAATGTCATGACTTAAAGTTAGTTTGTTATAAATTTCTTCTATAACATAAAGGCCTGTATGCAACTTTCTTCCACACTCATGCTTTCCAATGGAAGTGAAATGTTGTTTTAAAATTTGATGCCCTTTGAGGGCAGGGCTTCTGAACACTGCTTTTGTAGCTTCCAGTTTGTGTCCAAATTGCTGTACGACTTGGAGCTAAGAATTTAGAGCTAAGAAATGGCCTTTTTACAAATTAACATAATCATGTCACATGTATCTTCAAAAAATGTAAATCATGCTATTAAACCTTTAGCTATAGCATGTTGTTACAAAAGTAATTTTAAGTGAATTATCTGCTTTTAAAATTCTTATTAGAGAATCGTAGAAGGGATGGAATTTAAAAAAGATATAGTATTAACTAGACCTTGTTTTTGTAGAATTCCACATCTTTTTATAGGTACCAAATTAGGCCATGTGTATTTTAAAATCTCTCTGATTTATAACAATTATCAATCATATTATGAAGCTGAAACATGAGTTCAATGCTAAAATAGTGCCCTACTACTGTTGTGCAATTTCTTCATTCTGTAATATCACTAGACTGACAAAAATTGGACTTAAAATTATATATTTAATAAAATATATTATATTTCCAAATAAACATAGTGGGAGTAACATTTGAATTTGAATCAAGTTTTTTGTTAGACATGTTTCCCTTTCCCAAAGGAGGTCTTGTGTAGCATTGAAGTGACTTTGTCACTTCATAGTCATCTAATATCTTGTGGCAGAAGTGAACAAAGAATTTAAGGCATATTTAAATTGGGTCAAAAGGAGATTGACCACTATACTAAGCTCACCACAGAGGCAGGTTTGTATTCACCTCTACTATAACCTCGTGCAGTTACACTCCTACTATTTTATCAGTAAAGAATAAGTGCTACATTATTGGTCCTTGTATGGATTATCTGACTCATAGCTCATAAATAAGATTCAACAACATCTAGTGCATGCAGGTGACTTCTGGTGAAGGGGGCATGGGGGTGTAAGAGAGACCCAGATTCAGATTGCCTTGAGGCCCTATCAATGCAGAGATGACGCAGGGGAGCTGTGTAGGTAGATCACCCCTGAGCTGTCCATAAGCCATAGACCAAACAGGGCAGTGCTGCATTGTGCAAAGAGCTGAAACCTGAGCTGAGCCTTGAAATCCCTCAACAAATACTACATCCTGAGTCTCAACCCAAACCGCAATTCAGTTGTCTGAGAAAGGAACATAAAGAGAACCTAAAGGATTTCTGTGTTGGTTTCAGTGACAACCTTGTGTACTGTGAGGGTGCAAACAAAACAACAGTAACAGGATGATAGAGCTGTTCAGCGATACAGGGCACAATAGAGGACCGAGTAAACTGAATTTCTCCTTTGGATCGTCTCTAGTTTGTTCAATTAATTAGTCAAGAAATTTGAGCTCTCTGTGCCCTGTTTTCCCAAGGCAGTAAAAACTACCTTTTTTTAGAAGGTCCTTTTAGATATAAAAATTAAAATAATGTAGTTTAGATTATATTATTAATAATAATAATTTTTATTAAAACTACTAATCACAGCTTTTATTTATAGCTTTTTATATAGGCCTTTATGCTTATTTTGTGTACAAATCTACAGCAATAAAAGCTTGGTTCAAATAAGATCTGTCTCCGCAAGTATCCTTCTATAAAGAACAAGCATTACTAAAGCAATCTGTGAACTTTGGTACTTTTGCTTTATGTAATTAAATGTTTTACCAGAACAGAATCATCATTGTGCTAGCATAAGACATCATTAATATCAGGATGTGGAAACTATATCATAAAGATAAACACAGAAATGCTCATATTGCACATGGTATGATCAGCATGGAATAGTACTGTTGAGTTTACTTGAATGAGGAAATCTGAATTAGGAATGTATGTTTATGAGTAACACACTACACTTTTTACAGTGATTATTTCCTATAAACATGGAAAATTTTTCTTGCATTTCAAAGCACTTCCCTAACCATTATCCACACTTGTCTTCTCAATGAATTAGGAACATCCTCAGTTTTCATCTGTACTCTTCAACTTTTTTTCAGAGACTTTAATTCTTGAGTATTTCTGAAAGCTAGAATATGTAACAAGTATGAATCGGCTTCCTCATCATTTTAAGATGAGACATATGGACATCAAATTATGGTATGGATAAATTAAAAAAAAATATACTGGCCTCAGAGGATGTATATGTAAAGAATTACTGATGTTCAAATTGATATTTCCTTACAGCTAATATTTTGATCTGTGACCTTCACATTTATAATCCTTATACAGAAAGAGGCACATGATTCAACTGCACAGTTGGCTGCAGCTATAGAAATACTTGAGGAATTCCTTAAAGGTAGGGAGAACAACTAATGACTGTGTAATATAATTTATATTTTCAGCTGATACAAAAGTAAAATCTGTAAATGTTTCCAGATATACATGAAAATAACCTTATGTAACTAAACTATAGCTTTATGAAGATCTATGGTACTTGCAACTAATATCTTCATTTAGTTCAGTCAAATGCTTAGAAATGTTATATACAGAATGCGGACAGCATAAATGCTGTACTGCTTTCATTAAAAAAACAAAGATCCGTAATACAAAGGGAACTTTCTACCTTAGGTGTGATATTTAAGACCCTTCCATATACAGGACACTGGAAATACCAGCCTCTATCAGTATACAGCTCTGTCATATTCTACATTTTTGTTTTCATGGCCAAGGCACGAATGCACATGCTGTATCTCTCTCCCCCTCCCCCCCCCACCCCACCTATCATCTTCTCATCTCCTGCTTTTCTTTTCCCTTTGAAATATTATCAGTTCAACTTAAAAGATCAGAATGAAAATGCTAAGACAAATTTATTGCTAACCAGGGAAGATAGGATAACAACATTTATCTTATAAAAAACATTTAATCTCTATTTACCATTTTCAGAATTCCTGTCTCAAGTAAAATATTGATTTCTTGGAGGATTTTCTGGGAGTGAATTGCAAATTGGAATCTCTAATTTAAGTCTTTTTATTGCAGTATAAATAAAGCAGTTGCCCTTTTTTCCATTCTTGCTGTAATATTTTGACATACATTATCAAATTGTGTGCTTCCTTCTAAGAATCACAGAGGGAGTCCAAGTATTGGACTAATCACTAACTGTGACAGTTAGCAATACCTGGCATTTATCTAACATTTCCACAGCTTCCCAAATTAAATCATAAATATCTATATTGTTAATTCTAGAGCTATTAATTTATTCTAATTTTACCCAATTTATAGATAAGTAAATGCAGATTAGCCTTCAACTGGTGTGTCTGGGAGGATGCCTATTGCAATTAGAAATATATCTGACTGTACATATTGGCTTGGACAATGGTAGTTTCAGCCTGTCAGGAGGAGCAGAAAGGTATTGGTATATGAAATTTTACCTGATGTGTATTTGGGAGTCTTCTTTGCAACTAAATCAATTTTGATTTGGAGAGATAAGTTTTCGATATGCTATAAATTCTGTCACAAACAGTACATCAAAGAACTAGTGAGGGGGACTCTGGATAGAAGAGGGCTTGCAGGCTTACTATGTGGCATATCCAGAAGTATTCTGTCACTCTCCAAATCCAGTGGAAATCCAGACTGCCATCCAGTAAGGCAAGAAATCTGCATTATGATCTTCACATTATGTACATGTATCATATTATATATAAATGGAAGGTAATGTTCAAAACTTGGATTTTTAAAAGCAGTTTGAATTCTCTTTGCAGTGTACAATATATATTGAGTACATTTATTTAGATTTAAAAATTTAGTTTCTTTTTAGATTAGGATTCAGAAATTTATATATTAGTCACTGTGTGGATTCATATACCATGAAAAAACAATGTAGTCTTTCATCACATTCCTAATCCAATCTTTAACAGTAAATCTTAGTAACTCTTCCCAAACAAAACCTTTTAACAGATCCTTTAATTGAGGTGTCATGAAATTTTTAAAAAGGTAAATTCTGCACAACACTTTTCAGCTGTGCTAGTTCTTTGCAAAGCAAAATATTTGTGCAAATATTTGTGGATACTACTAAATTATGTTTTCTCAGCAAAATCTGCCAGCTACCAAAGTTTGCAATAGTTATTAAATATTGGTAAAAAAATCTGAAGCACACTTATCTTAGAGAAATATTTGTTCTTCTGAAAGTGGCTATGTATTACATGGTTGGATAGACAGCTGAGAATCTGACTGTATAGCTTCCCTGAAAATACCACAAATTGGTCAATCAGTAGAAATTTCCTAAAAAAAATAAATAAATTGCTGTGGTGTAAGGACACAATAAAAATATCCAGTGGTTGAATTTATAGAGAAAAAATGGAGGACCTATGCCCAGATCACCGACTTCAGCTGAACTTCAGCTGCAACAGAGAATAACACCCATGTCCACCAGAGAACACTGACCGTCAAAGTACCTATAGGGAAATTAATCTAAGCAAACTAATAATCCACGAACTGACAGTAGAAGCTTTGAGCTAACTAATTTTTCATTAGCACCACCTTCACCCTGATGAATCTGTAGAGCACGGCTTAGTGAAGTTCCCAAGGATCTGTCTGAAGCTTCATTTCCTTTCTCAAGGTGGCAGCTTCTTCTCCATGCTACACTGGGTAATTTCACTTTGTGCACAAGCAGAATCCCTCAGTTCTCCTTGAAGGATGCCTCTTCAGGCACATATGTGATGAGTAAGACTACTCTCAGGTGAAAGTCACCTCTCGGACAACTCAGCATGAGCAAACAGTCAAAAAAAAATCCTCCACACTCCCAATCACATGCCCACAATACCAAAAAAAACTGTCAGATTTAGGGAATGTCTCCCAAAGGATAACAAGAAAGAAAAATCCCCTGTGAAGCTAGAAGCTTCACTCACATGAGAAGATTTTTAAACATATATATTTTTCACTTCACTCCCACATGCTCTTCAGCCATTCTGCCCCTATTGATCTTGCATTTTTATTTCTTTTCTCCCTTTTAAGAGACCGACATGTTTTCTGTGTCAACACATTTATACAGTTCCACTGATTTTATTTTACTTTTAAGCTTCTCATTATTTTTCACAGGCTGAATGTGGGTGTTTATATTCAGGGCATCAAAAGCCAGTTTTGACTCAGATCTCTTCTGATTGAATCGAGAGACTTAAAATGATAAAGAAAGAAAGAAAGAAAGAAAAAAGATGGGCATATAGATTTTTTGGTAATTCTGACTCAACATTTAGGATTAACAACTATTATGTTATTAAAATATTAGATAATATGAGATAATTTATTAGGTGATATATACAAGTGTGTATTAAAGACTAATGTACAGTTTTGAAAGGTTTTCATATGTAGGTTACAGAAGATTCAAAGACAAACTAAAACTATGACATTACAGGCTTAACGGTGACTTTGCATTACAAAAAAATGAACCTAGAAATTGTTGGAAGGTGTTTACTGGAAGGGTAAGAGGTGCTTGATTTTGTAGCTGATAAAACTTCTCTGGGAAACCTGTGCCAGTGCCTCACCACTGTCACCATAAAATAACCCAAACTTTCCTTATAATCAATCTCTATCTACCTTTTTTCCTTTTAAAACCATTGTCCTTTGTCCTGTCACTGCACGCCTTGGTGAGAAGTCTCTTTTCCTCTTTTGTATAATCCCCTTTTATATATTGAAAGAGCTCAATAAGGTCTCCTTGGAGCCTTCTCTTCTCCAGGCTGAACAACCCCAACTCTCTCAGCCTTTCCTCATAGAGGAGGGATTACAGCCCTCTTCTGAGCCTTGCTCTAACAGATTTGTGCTTTTATTGTGCTGGGTGTGCTCTGGAGCTGGGAGAAGTACTCCAGGTGAGGTCTTATATATTCTTTCCCTAGAAAACCTAAATATATGTCTTGCTTTTCCAAATTTTTCCCACCAGTACCAACATTTTTTCCTAGAGATGAAGAATGGAGTACAGATGTAAGAATATTTGGCCAATTAAGTGTTTCTGATTTACAATCAAGTTTGTTTCCTCCTCCTCCTTCTTCACGTTATTTCTCCTTTTCTGACCAGGACTGCCTTTTCACTCCTCCTGTCATTCACTGCCATCTTTCATTCACTCAGCTCTACTTTGTCATTTTGATATTTCTTCCCTTATCCCTCTATCCTCAAGCTGGAATGGTGTTCTTCTTCCAGTAGTCTCTTCTTATGCTCTTTGATCATTATGGTCATTGTCACTAATCATCAAGACTGAAGTCTGGACATCCCTCCTACTTCTTCCTTTCATACAGGGTTTTAATCTTAGCAAGTTTCGTGCATAATAATATATATGCATTTCCATGTCCTAATATATCTGCCTGTTTTCTTAATGTTTACATGTATGTTTAAGAACTTTAGTGTGCATTCTGATAATATCATGTTCTTTCCAAATTCTTTCTTTGGACTTGACAAATAACATTTCCTCTATTCAATTTAATTTTCAACAGAAATTCTCACAGTTCATATTCATCCATGCTTTGTAGTCTTCTTCCTCTGTTCCTTGACATACAAAGACTTCAGGATCTATACCGTTCTTACTTCCTTTGTTTTCAAGATGTCTGTGACTAAGCCCCTAACAGTGGGATGTGGCTTACTGAATAAACCCTGACAATGGAAGAAAGAGCAACAGAGATGGACAAGGGTGATGTGCCCATGAAGCACAGAAAGGAACCTGACTTTTTCTTACCACAAAGGGAACAATAAGATGGCATTTATATTTTTTTTTTGGAGAACAGCTATAACAGCTGAGTGGATCAACTGGAGGTGTAAATATCTCCCCAAGTTAGCCAGAGCAGCTTGGGTGGAGTAAGTGAATAGGTAGCTGACCTCAGCCTAGAGTATGAAAACTAAACAAGTATCAAAAGAATTTTGAAGAGAGCAATGAGGTTGAGTTGGCTTCGTGCTGTGTCTTCCTTCCTGGTGACTGGGGATACCCAGCATTGTGATGGGAATATAGTATAGTGACCAATAATGGGGATCACACTGGTACTGTGACTGAACTGTATACTGTAATTGCTGCATTTCGTTAAGTGTAACTTATATTTGTGTTGGGGTTTTTTCAGTGTATTTTGTATCCCTCTGCTAAATCAGAACTCCCATGTGGCATCACATGTCTTCAAATATGTAATCTGATATTAGACATTACACCATCCATGTGTGGAGTATTTAAAGGACCTTGCCAGAGAATATTGGACTCTGATAATGTCTCATTTCGAACTATTGGGTAAAGCTGTATTTAGACCAAACTGGAAGCACACAAAAGAGCTTTGATTTCTTTACTCAGTGGTTGTGAGAAGTTGGGAAGTATATATTTATGAAAAAAGATAATAGTCTGCCTATAGTCTGTCAAACATTTAGTTCCAGAAACTGCTTCTCAGCAGACTAATATCCACAAAATCCTTCCATGGGAGAACATCTGTTTGAGTGTTATTCTTTTTGCCTGAAAGAAGGGTATTTCTCAAGCCAGAGCACTGACAGCTCCCAGGAACACATACATGGGGTATGTTCATCTTTAGTGGAAGAAGCTGGTCTTATGTCTGCAACTCAAGGTAAATAAGAAATGTTTCTTCCACACATATTGTCATGGGTTTTTTAATCCTTTTTTTGTCAGTACAGTCCTGAGGTGTAGGGGATTGAATACACTTCAGTTTTAGTATTCTTCCTCTTTCTGGCAATGATAATCTACATCAAGGTTATTATTTGCCATAACATCTTATCTGTCTTTGTGTGCTGAGACTTTAAAACTCCAGTGATAATTTAAAAAGCAAACACAAAGTGAAGTTAAACTGTAGCAGGAAACAATCATGAAGCCAAACTAGTAGCTTGTGTCCTGTATTGATGGTTCATTCAAGAATCACTAGGCAAATTCCTTTGTCTTAGTAGTTATCATTTTACCTGAAAAGTATGTTTGTAATAATTTACAGTTATGTTTTAAAAAATCAACACCCTCCAAAACACATAGTCAAATAGGCATATTTAAAGACCTCATTTTTTTCACCCTCAGAGTGATATTCACCTTTGGGAGATGGTATTTTCTTTGGCTGTTCTTTTTCGCATCCTGGGTTTTGATGTTTTGTAAGTTATTTCAATACATAGTAGAATAATGTAATTAGCTAGATTCATCAATACTAACACCAGCTAATGCTCTCTATGTCTCTTCTGTGCTAAAGCTGAATGCAGTTTGGATGAATCACTCCCTTGAAAGAAATGTAGAGAACACCATTTGGTCTTTTCATGATTGCAATTAATGTGCTTATATTTAAAATAATTGGATCACACCCTAAAATGAAAAGGCTTAGCAGGGGAACCCAAAAGGTCTGATTCACCATTGTGTTACATAACTTTCAAGTTGGTTAAGCTGCACCTGATTTTCCATGGCTGTCATAAAACTAGTATGAAACTATACTAATGGAGTGCTGAATTTGAGCTGATGTATTATGTCATTTTGTGATCAATAGGAATGGTTATAACAATATATACTGAGGAGAGGATATGCAACAATTATGATACAAGGTTTATGATAGCTTTATTGCTTTTTACAGATTTATCGTGAAGCAATGAAACCAACATATGAGAAATCACAGACTTTGTGTTGTGAGAATAAGAGTTGTTAAATGATGAGCCAGAAAGAAAAAAAATCAGTATTCTCTGGAGAAAATTTTAACAAAAAATTGCAAATGAAAACTTGTAGTGATATTTCTAAATATGTATAGCATCATCTTGTTCAAAAATATCAACCGCAACAGAGATAATACAGTAGATATGACAATTGTGCCTGTTTGATATTGCATAACGTATCTGCAATTAGAGTAAAAATAATTTTCCCAAGCAATAAAAACATTTAGACTTGATATAGAATGTGATTGCCAAGTTTATTATTTTCAAGTGCAAATGCTAATTGAAATTTAAGTAGAGAAATTATGGTTCTAAATTCTACATGTTGATCTAAAAGAGGAACAAAGAAATTTTCTTAGATTTGCTCAGTTTGCCAGCAGAGCTGTTAAATTTTGCAAAGACATGTTTCTTCCATCTCTCAGAGTAAAAAGGTCTACCTGTAGATTACATGCACTGTTCAGGATATTAATTTGTCAAGTTAAATATTCTCATCTAAATACTTGTCTATTTTCTGTACAAATGAAAGGCTAAATAATGTTCTGTTCAACATTCAACTAAACAAAATGACTGAGTGTAAAGAGGAAACAGGAGGAGGAGAAAGAAACTAATGAATTATCTGGATTAACATGAGAACAAATAATAGAGGATAAGAAAGTGGGTGGCCATATTCCACCTCTTCACGAGGCTGTTACCTAGGAAACAAAAGACTGAATGATTGCATAAATGACCCTATGCCTGTGGATTTAAGTTGATGAAATTATATAGGACTGTAATTTATGCAGAACAATGAAGTATATTGTCAGGGGCACTGTGTATTAGGTGAAATTAAAAAAGCCTGAAAAGCCTATTTTCACTTTGATTAGTTTTTAAAGCATTTATTACCTAAATCTTCTGTCTTTATTATCTAAGTTTCTGACCTAACAAAACTATGCAATAAAACTAACCAATCACCCCGTCCAGCTGATTAATCACCCTTTTTAAAGACTCCTGTAGAGGACACTAATCATTGACTGAACTCCAGCTCTCATCGGCAGGACTCAAGTTGATTCCAACAGACATCCAGATGGTATTGTTAGGACAGCATTTTGACTACTAACAAAGGAGTTCATTAATCTGCTACGTCTGCTGGCCTTCCACCAAAGGCAATCCAGTTGAAGAAACCATAGCATGTCCTCACATATGATGATGAACAGATAGCATTCATTAATTTCCTAGTAGAAGAAGCTGGTAAAGCATCCTCTGCTATTCATATAAAACCATTTGTAAAAATAGAAACTAATCACTGAAAGAATGATAGTGTTTGTCCCCTCTTGACAAAATAACCCTGAAGAACTCAGAGAAACACTTGAAAGAATTCAAAGGGCATGTTTTTTTGATGCAGTGCAATTAGCTTTTTGAGGTATGGTTATTGTCACCAACTTCTCAAACCTTTAGGAAGATTTTACTCTTTGCAGTGATCTTCCAATGCTCCTCTAGAACACTGTTTCTTTATTTTCTGTGCTAATAAAAATCTTCAAGTATGCTTAAAATAAAGAGGGGAATATAAAGATAATTATGTTTGAAAGGGCACAGGAATTAATATTTGTAATGATATTCAGAACAGTCAAACTAAACAGTGACTAAACAGTCACTTCACATGTTGGCCAAAAGGTAATACTTGGGAACGAGTGTGAGTGGAGCAAGCATAAAGTGAACAGAACCTGGATCAAAATCTTAACTTGTATTTACTTCTTTTCTAAAAGTACCTTAAGTTGAGCAGTTGCCAGTATTAACATCAACTGGAGACTCACCTTGAGAATGGGATTTCAGTAATATTTGAATTAACATTTATATTCAGAGAAAGACGTGACATCCCACAGCAGCAAATTTCTGTTACAATGAATTTGGCAAGTGTGCTTCTGGTGTAAAGAGGGAATTTCACCAACTTCAGTTTTAGTAGAATCTTTTCCATTAGATGCTTTGGAAGTAACAGTATGCTGTGACCCTGATGATCAGGAGCTTGTAGATCATATTTTGTTTCCATGGAATATACTAAATGATATATAGTTAACATCTTAATAATCTGCCAGAACCAAGCTAAAATATTGAGGGGTTGGAAGACATCATGCAGATGAAGCGGGATATCTCCCATGTGAGTTGTTATCCATGGGAATTCCACACTGGAGCAGGTTTACCCTGGAGCATTGCAATCTGTGGAAGATTCCACCCTGGAAGAGCTTGTGAAGGATTACGACCTGTGGAAAGGACCCACACTGGAACAGAAGGAAGGAGTAGCAGAGAGGAATTGTTATGATAGGGGGGATTTTAGTTTTCGTCTTTGTTTCTCACCATCCAACTCTATTTTAATTGTCTACAAATAATTAATTTTCCCAAGTTAGTCTGTTTTGCTATTTTCACTAGCTCCTCATATGCATATATTTCTTCCTCATTGCAAAATTCATCTTTTGGTTTAGAAGAATTCACTTTAGAGGAACATTTCAGCTATTTCAGCATTTCAAATAAAGTTAGATGGAATTCATTAATGTAGCCAGTTTTGACTCTGGAGAATTTGGCAAAATTCTGATTTCATTAGTCCCAGTGAAATCTTGTTGTCAGCTGTATCAAGAATGTCATCCTGGTTGTAATAAAGTTTTTATCCTTTCACACTTTGTGTCTGAAACTGTCATCTTGCTGTAGGCTGTAATCTGACTTTCATTTCCTTGGAGACTTCCATCCTAAAATGCCTTGTCTTCATTTCCTTCTTACCAATGACTATCTCTATTGGAACAGGACAGCTTTATATGTAGTACATACTGAACCAGAGAAAGCAACTGTAAACATTCAGATCTAAGAACCAGACTTGTTTATAGAGTAGTCAGTGTCAGGATTCCCAAAACAAAACAACGAAAAAATCTCTGCTACTGCAGTGGAGACCTTAAGATAGGAACAAGCAAATGGGAGTAAGAGAACACTGCAGAAGCTACTACATGTTACTAAGTGTGAAACTAGGTTCTCCTCAAATCCAAAGTCCAAACTGTTAGTAGAAAACAAATAGAAGATTTTGCTGCTTCTAGTTTAATAGACGAGGTGTGGATTAAAATTTCATTTCACATATGTCAAATGAAAAACTAATCTAACAGATTAATTAAGGATGAACAATATTAGGAAACTATTAGCCAGGTTCTAAAGCTGCAGTCACTGCTTCATCCTGAAGCAGTAGAAGATAATTTGATGCTATGCAAATTGTCAATGTGCAAACAAAAATAAAATATCTAGTAAATATTTTAAAAATATATTTCTGTGGTGTTCATCTATGTCTATTAGAGTTACTTAAATTATCACAAGCCTTATTGATGTTCTTGAAATTGATTGCATTTTTTCCCTAGTGGTATCATCAATATCTGAATCAGTTCACTTGTACTTCAAGTTACTGTAAAGAATAAGAAAGTGAAAACTTAATATAGGTTAAAAATTGTCATGTATATGTAAATTTAAACCTCTACATATAAATTTTATCAAGGTGGAGATTATGTACCTCACTGGAGCAAGAGAATAATAGAATTCTAGAAAAAATTATTTTAAAAGGACTTCTGGAGTCCTCTCTTCCAATCCCTTCCTCAAAGGACATTTAACCTCCAAATTAGTTCAGATTTCTCAGGGCTTGTCCAGTCAAGGCTCAAAAATTTGCAAAAGAGAATCCACAACCTGTCTGGACGCTGTTTCAGGTCTTTACTATTCTCATTGAGAACACGTGCTCTAAGAAAGCTAAATTTAGTATACTCATTTATACATGTATGAATTTAAAAATATCTGCTACTATTATGAACTGATAATGTTGGTAAGAACATTTACAATCAGCTTTTGACTATTATTCCTCAATATAAGCTACCAATCAACTATTTCAGTCCTCCTTTCAGTTCAAGATTCAAGGGATTAACATCCTTTGTTTATGACTGACATAAAATTTTGGGTTTGGTTATTTTAATTTTTATCAGATGTCCTTTCTGCTTACTTGGAGCAGCTCGTCTTTAGTGCTGCATGACTTCCTGTAAGGAGAAGGCAAGTAGAAATATTCTTCTGGATTTCAGTTACAGGTTCTCATTTTAAGCATCTAATTTTTTTTGATTTACAGCGCTGCTTTCAGTTTTTGACAATTTAGTTCATACACATATATATATCTCCATAGAATCATAGAATTGTCAGGGTTGGAAGGGACCTTAAAGATCATCTAGTTCCAACCCCCCTGCCATGGGCA